>JAQQSY010001723.1:0-14166 GCA_028646535.1 Procyon lotor
AAAAAAACTATGTATAGCTTTTTACCCAAGGAGGCCATTTGCCGAAATTTTAACTAAAAAACAACCGAGGCTACATCTTTTTTTTTTTTTTAACAAAAGCTACAGCTTAATTAAATTTTAGTTAAGGCCATTACAGGAATGTTTAAATCCTATAGTGAGACATCATTTGAAACAGCAAATATTGAACAACCAAATTATGGAACATCTATGAGGTGCACTGCAACACATCATATGAAGAATGATGTTGTTGAAAAGTATATTTTTATATAGAAAAGTGTAGGCTAAAAGCCAGTATGCACAGATAAGTGCTTTTTAAATTAGTGTGAGTATCCATATGCATGAACATATATAGACAAACACTGCCATGAAGACTGGTGAGGTCATGGAAAATTTGTTTCCTTCAATTTGCTCAACTGTATTTCCAATGAACACATTGCAATCATTTAATAAAAGCTATACGATGTTTAAAGGAAAAGTGAGCTTTGGTAGAAGTTAAAATGTAAGACTTTCTACGAGAAGGAGATCGTGCAGGAAATACAAGCAAGCAGAAAAGTTGGATTGCTATTGGTACGGGCGGTTTGACTCCCCATGGATTTAGAGTTCACTCTGTCAGTCTAAGGATGTGCCTTTGTGACTATCATCTCTTTATTCTTAAGCCAAATGGAAAGAGAACAAAGCAGTCAGAAGAAACTGATAAAGACCTTTAACTGACCTGGGGGGGGGTAGGGGGAATTAAGAAAACCCAACCTCAATTAACTCTTCAAGTCATTTTGTGTAGCAAGAGAATAGCCTGCACTTCATGAAGCCGGAGAAAAATCTCACTGAGCGCTTGTTACCAGTGGAATTTTGAGACTGGATTGGCCTGAAGTGTGAGGACTGTGCTGGGTAGGAGACCTTCTAACAGTAAGTCCTTACATTCAGGGTCAGCTAGAGAGAAACCTTCCTACTCCGTCTGGGAATAAAATCAAAATATGAGACATTTTGAAAGGTGGTAACACTGTTACATTTAGCCTGTGTATATGTTTCTGTAAAATCTTGCCTGATGGGGGTATTATCTGAACATAGTGTTAAGCAATAATCCTATATGCATTTTTCATATTAGACAGAAGAGGAATGTAAAAATGTAATAATCTACCTCTTGGCTAACCATTACTGCTCAAGTCCAGTCATTTGGACAACAAAACATTAGTCAAGATAACACCAAACAGAATTTACAGCTATGAAGCCCAAAAAAACAAAAAAATGACCAGAATGCTGAATTTGAATCCTAAAGCACTTACAGTGGGAACATCAAATCCAGCAAAGCCATTAAGCGCATGATTAACGGGCAAGTGGCTTTTACAAGATTGACCTATTGTTTTTAGATTTTCAATGATAGTTTGCTATAGCATACAAATGGTGATTTCTCTGATAAATCTACAAGTGATGACCTCTTTCAAGTGAGTCACATCATCTTTTCTATCTACAAGCATCCCAACGGAAAATTCTGAGGACTTTCTCAAGATAGCAATTTAAACAAATGTAAGGAATACTAATTTATTTGCTTCATATTGTTTGCTAAATGGGGCGCCAGGTCCATTGGGTGTCTGCCTTCTGCTCAAGTCATGATCTCAGGGTCCTGGGGTTGAGCCCTGTGTCTGGCTCCCTGCTTCTTCCTCTCCTTCTTGCCCTTCCCCTCCACTCATGCGCTTTCTCTCTCTCTCTCTCTCTTTCTCTCTCAAATAAATAAATAAATAAATCTTAAAAATATATTGTTTGCTAAATACCTATACTGGCTGACATACCATATAGCTAGGTAACAAGGTTGGATGCCAAATATGAATCTTTGGCCTTGTGAGGGATGAAGTGACCTTGTCTCCCTCCAAACCCGCCAGATCTGCTCCTGTAGGCAACTGTTTACATTTTTATCCCCTTTAGAAAAATATACAGACGCTTACTATTTGACGCCAGCCTTCCTGTATTTTCCTTGAATTCTGAATTTTACCATTGGCCTTTTCTGCCTCAACCCTGTGATTGGTGAGTTTGGCTTTGGACTCTGATTTTAGTTTATTTGGTTTCTCATGTTTTGGATCCTACCTCCGGCATGTTTTTTCACTTTTGTTCCATCCTGAGCTTGTCTCTCAGTTTAAATTCCTGAACTTGACACCCCAAGCTCCACCTCCACGCCTCTTCCATGAAGATACTGTTTCCCTAAGTCCTAGAGACTAAAACCGACAGAGAAATATTAGCTCAGCTTTCTAGAAGAGCATCTTTCTTAGTCTCTAGATAGGATCTCTTCTTTGATGGAGGGTCCTCACATAAAAACCAAAATTTGTTAATCCAAAAAAACATTGCTCAAGAGTTACCTGTTTGCACAGGCTCTCCCCCCAAGGCGACAAGAAGAACCTGCCAGACTAGTTGCCATCACTCAATTAGAAAAGACATTCATGTGATACACACTTGAAACCGGTCTTTCATTTAACTCTCATCTCCTCACTTACCCCCAAGATACAGACACACTTGCCTGCCTGGCTTTGTCTGGTTTGTAGATATTTTACCAGGAGGAACTAAGGTTTCTTGGCATTCCAGTTCTGTTCTGGTGTCATTTCACTGTTCAAACTCTTCTGATTCTTCCACTACCCATCAGTCTGGGTAAATTTATATCTGTGAGCCTGCAAATGCGTGTGGCATCAGGCATATGCTTCCTTTGCATGAATTTGGCTGAACGCTCTTATCTTACTCTGAGATCAATTTGATGCCAGTTTGTTTGAATTACACTGTAAAATTACTAACACCCTGCTCATGGCCCTAAAGAGCGAGGGGCTCTTTGGGTTACTTAATAGCTGGATATTTTCTGAGGAGCATCAGTATAATGCTGTCTTTTGGTAAATGCAGTGTTTTGTTGGGTACGATTTCAGAAAAACCTTAATCCCCACCAGCCTGTCCCAACACCTAAAATTCCACTACTAGGGACTCATATATTTACGTCTTGAAAGGATCTCAAGACACCTAATAGTGTATTCTTTTTTTTTTTTTTTTTTAAGATTTTATTTACTTATTTGACAGAGAGAGAGATCACAAGTAGGCAGAGAGGCAGGCAGAGAGAGAGGGAGAAGCAGGCTCCCCACTGGGCAGAGAGCCCAATGCAGGGCTCGATCCCAGGACCCTGAGATCATAATCTAAGCCGAAGGCAGAGGCTTAACCCACTGAGCCACCCGGGCACCCCTAATAGTATATTCTTATGTGAGTGTGTGTCTATGTGTGTGCCTGCATATTTCAAAATGTTTACTATTATCTGGAGATAGTGGGATTATTATTTCCATTTTCTTTTCTTTTAATTTTCATTTTCTTCATATGTTTTCCTATGTTCAAAAATTTCTACAATGAATATATACACTTTTCTTATCAGAAAAAAATGCTTAAAATTTTTATACACTCAAGAATGGCAAATCTAAAGCGATTCTCAACAAGTAGGATTTTACTGAATATGTATTTCTCAAACTTTTTACCTTGATGCCAGGTCTCTAGAACCCAGAATCCTTCAGAAATAGTTATAAGATCTCAAAAGGAATTAGATCCTGATATTGACAATGTTTTTGTTCTTGGGCAGATATTCACATATTACTATATTACTATAACACATTCTCTTGTTCTTATTAAATATTACAGTAAAGTGGTTTTGTTTTTGTTAAGTAAAAAAAAAAATTCTGAGGGGCTTCTGAGTGGTTCAGTGGGTTAAAGCCTCTGCCTTCAGCTCAGGTCATGATCCCGGGGTCCTGGGATCGAGCCCCGCATCGGGCTCTCTGCTTGGCTCTCTGCCTACTTGTGATCTCTATCTCTCTGTGTCAAATAAATAAATAAAACCTTTTTTTTTTTAAATAAATAAAATCTTAAAAAAAAAGATTCCAACTCTTGATTTTGGCTCAGGTCGTTATCTCAGGGTCTTGAGATGGAGCCCTAGGTGAGTTCCCTACTCAGTATAGAGTCTGCTTGAGAGTCTCTCTCCCTCCCTCTCCTTCTGCCCACCCCCCAGCTTGCGTGCACATGTGCACACATGCATGTGCGCGCACGCTTTCTCACTCTTGATCTCAAATAAATAGAATCTTAAAAAAAATAGAAAATCCTGAAAGGGCCAAAGATAAACTTCTATTCTCCCAGTACTGCCCAGGATTGCATGGCAGGATTTGTGCAGAGGAACTTCTTTATGGATAATGTGGCTAGACAAGTAGCATTTCTAAAATTACTTTAGAAAACTAGAATGTGTAGGATATTACACCTTACACCTAATATGGGCATTACCCATATTAGGCTAAATTAGACCCACATTAGGCTGAAGTTTACCCACATTTTATGGTAAAGTTTCATTTTTAGAATGAAGATTTTTGTTTGTTTCTTTAATTTTTACCCTTTTCTTTATTAAGATGGATGGAACTCGGGGGCACCTGGGTGGCTCAGTCGTTAAGCATCTGCCTTCAGCTCAGATCATGATCCCAGGGTCCAGGGGATCCAGCCTGGCATTGGGTTCCCTGCTTGTTGGGAAGCCTGCTTCTTCCTCTCCCACTCCCCCTGCTTGTGTTCTCTCTCTCTCTCTCTCACTGTGTTTCTCTGTCAAATAAATAAAATCTTAAAAAAAAGTTTATAAAAGATGGATGGAACTCAGATACAATAGTTTGAGTGCTTGGGAGTTTTCCCTTTCACTAGGTCTAGCAAGTATAATTGTTATCTTTGTGAAGCTAGTATTCCAGCTACACACAAACTTTAATGAGTGACTGCCAAGAATCTTGTTAAAATGTGGATTGTGATTTAGTGGGTTTGGATTGGACCAGAGATTCTGCGTTTCCTTTTTTTTTTTTTTTTAAGATTTTACTTATTTATTTGAGAGAGAGAGCATGAGCAGGGAGTGGGGGCAGAGGGATAGAGAAAAGAAGCAGCAGATTCCCCACTGAGTGCACAGGACTATGGGGGGGGGGGCGGTGCACAGGGACCCTGAGATCTAAGATGCTGAGATCTGGACCTGAGCTGAAGTCAGATGCTTAACTGACTGAGCCACCCAGGCGCCGCTCAGCATTTCTAATAAACTCGCTGGTGCCGCCCGTGCTGCGGGTCCAAGGGCTCCAATTTGAGTACTGAGAGTTAGGACCATGTTTCTAGGAAAAGACCTGGTGAGGTTCTCCCTCAGATGTCACTGTGCAAAGGCTGCCTTGTCCTTTAACACCTCCTCTCCCCATCTTGGCAGCACCCATGCCTGACAAATCTGTGCTCCGCCCAACCCCTTAACTTTCTTTTTCTTAAACAATCACGTGTTTGCCTGCCCCCAGCCATCGGACCAGTGGCCAGTTTCCCATCTCGGTAGAGGCCCTGTGTTTCGCTTCTCCCTGAGATGCTGCCACCTCCCTCCTCCCGGGATAAGCATATCCTTTGTATTTATGGGCCTTTAACTACCTTTATCTAAGAGATAAGAGAGATCAATGGAAACCAGCTGCCCTTTGTTCAGACTATTTCATTGACTTTGATATAAGCCTTTCCCTTCCTCTCTGTTTTCATCCAAAGTTTACTGTTCACAGCATTTTATAAGTTTGGGAAAGGTGGTTATAGCTGAAGGCTTGTTTGATCGCTGTTCAAATTCCTTAATCTCCGGGGGCACTTGGGTGGCTCCGTCCTTTGGGCTTCTGACTTGGTTTCTGCACTGGGTCTTAAAGTGGGGTCCCAAGTTGGGCTCTGCACTGGGTGGAGAGTCTGCTTGGGATTCCCTCTCTCCTTCTTCCTCTGCCCCTCCCCATTCTCAAGTGCACACACGCTTGCTCTCTCTCTCTGAAAAATGAACAAATAAATCTTCTAAAAAATTCCTTGGTGTCCCTAGGTGGCTCGGATGGTTAAATGTCTGCCTTCAGCTCGGGTCATGATCTTGGGGTCCTGGGATGGAGCCCCACATCCCGCTCCCTGCTCAGCGGGGAGTCTGCTTCTCCTTCTGCCCCTCCTCTTGCTTGTGCTCTCTCTGTCTCTCTCTCTCAAATGAATAAATAAAATCTTTTAAAAAATTAAAATTAAATTAAGATAAAAATAATTCCTTCATCTCTGGGGTGATTGGTAAAAATTTTGGAAGCCAAAAGATACCAATCTTTGTGTTAGCTGTTCTAGGGCTACATAGTTACAGACTTTGTGAGTAGGAAGGTGCTTTCAGGGGGGTTTAGTTTAATCTTTCATCTGACAGATAGGAAATAGAAGCCCATGGAGTTTTTGTAACTTGTCAAAAACTGGTATGCTGAGTCTCCACACTGTTTAAACTGTGCTCCATTAAGGGTACCTGGCTGGTTCACTAGGTAGAGCATAGGACCCTTGATCTCAAGGTTGTGGGATTGAGCCCCGAGCCAAGGCCCATGCCAAGCCCCATGCCAGGCTCTGTGCCCAGCAGAGTCTGCTTGGGAGTCTCTCTCTCTCTCTGCCCCTCCCTACTCTTTCTCTTGCTCTCAAATAAATAACTAAATCTTAAAATAATAAATAAATAACCATTTACATTTTCATCTGTTCACATGCTAGCCTTCCAACTTCTTTTTTTAAATAGATTTAATTTATTTATTTGACAGAGTGAGAGAGAGAGAGAGAGAGCACAAGCAGGGGGCAGAGGGAGAAGGAGAAGCAGGTTTCCTGCTAAGCAGGGAACCCAAAGTGGGGCTCGATCCCAAGATACTGTGATCATGATCTGAGCCAAAGGCAGACATTTAACCAACTGAGCCACCCAGGCAGTCCCCACAACTTAGATCTGATTTGAAGAATGAGTTATATATCCTCAAAAAATTTTAAACCATCTTATTTCACCATGCTGCCTGCAAATTAATCTTAATTTCATACCTACAGGTTAAGAGAATCATATTTTTCTATCTTCATTTTAGTTGTAGAATCGGAGTCCAAAGTAAAATTTTATATCTGTGGAAAAGCTAAGGAAGGGAAGTCTGGCATTTAGAACATTTATATATAATAATTAAATACTCCTTAATTGAATTTTAGTCACCAATGGATACTATGGAAATAAAAATTTTATACTTAGGAAGATAGAACTTGCATTTCCCCATCTATGTTGTGTTTTCACGATTCTTTTCCAACACTTACATTGGAAATTATACATAGCATTTGATTGATTTTCACCTGAATCTTGGTAAATTTAACAACTTTATTGAAATACAATTGACATACCATATGGAATGGTTAATCTGTATGTCAGCTTGACTAAGCTAGAGGCTGCCTAGAGAGCTGACAAAACAGAATCTCTAGGTTTGTCTGCGGGAGTGTATCTGGAAGAAATTAGCATTTGATTCATGGCCTAAAAATAGAAGACCCTCCCTTACCAGTAGTTGGTGAGCATCATCCAATCCATTGAGGGCCAGGTATAGAACATAAGAGCAAGAAAATGTGAATTCACTTTCTCTTAGCTGGGACAGTCCAGACTAGGAAATTACTACACCATCTGTCCCTTGATTCTCAGGCCTTCAGACTTGAACTGAATTATACCGCCAGCAATCCTGGTTCATCAGTGTGTAGACAGCAGATTGTGGGACTTAGTCCCTCTAATCACCAAGCCAATTTTTATAACAAATTTCCCATTATCTATCTATCTATCTATCTATCTATCTATCTATCTATCTATCTATCTATCTATCTATCTATCCATCCATCCATCCATCCATCCATCCATCCATCCATCCATCCATCTACCTACCTACCTACCTACCTATCTTATTGGTTTTGTTTCTCTGGAGAATTCTGACTAACTGAACCATATCATTCACCAATTTAAGGTGACGCAATCCATGGTTTTAGTGTATTCACAGAGTTGTGCAATTATCATAACTATCTAATTCTAAAACACCTTTATCACCAGAACAAGAAACCCTGTATTCATCACCAGTTACTCCCTATTCCTTTCTCCCCCAAGTCCTGGCAACCACTAATCTACTTCCTATTTCTGTGGATTGCCTATTCTGGGTATTTGATGTGAGTGAAATCCTACAATATGTGGCCTTTTCTGTCTTCTTTAACTTAGCATGCTTTCAGGGTTCATCCGTGTTATAGCATTTATCAGTACTTCACTCCTTTTTATGGCTAACTAGTAATCTGTTGTATGAATGTACCACTTTTTGTTTATCTATTCATCCCTTGATGGATATTTGAGTTGTTTCTACCTTTCTGCTATTGTGAAAAGTACTGCTACAAACAATGGCATGCAAGTATTTTTTTGAGTACCTGTTTTTAGTTCTTTTGGGTGTATCCTTAGAGTAGAATTGCTAGGTCATATGATAATTCTATGTCTAACTTTTGAAGGAACCACCAAACTGTTAACCACAGTGGCCACACCATTTTATATTACTAATCACAATATACAAGAGTATAAATGTTTCCATATTCTTGCTATATATCAGATATATGTGGGATTTGCAAATATTTTCTCTTAATCTGTAGTATATCTTTTCACTTTCTTGATGATGTCACTGAAAGCAAAACAGTTAAACTTTTTTTTTTTTTAAGATTTTATTTATTTGTTTGACAGAGAGAAAGAGATCACAAGTTGGCAGAGAGGCAGGCAGAGGGAAAGGGGGAAGCAGGCTCCCTGCTGAGCAGAGAGCCTGATGCGGGGGCTCAATCCCAGGACCCTGAGATCATGACCTGAGCCGAAGGCAGAGGCTTAATCCATTGAGCCACCCAGGCACCCCAACAGTTAAACATTTTGGTAATGTCCACTATATCTTTTCTTTGTGGGAGGGAGGGGTACTTGTGTTTTTGGTGTCATATCTAAAGAAAACCATAGCTTAATTCAATCCAAGGTCTTGTAAATTTATACCTCTAGTTTAGCTCTTTTATAGTTTTAGCTCTTACATTTAGGTCTATGATCCATTTTGGATCATAGGTAGGGGTTTATATGATGTGAGGTAGGGGTTCAACTTTATTCTTTTGATATCCACTAGTCTTAGTAACATTTGTTGAAAGTATTGTCTCTTCATTGAATTGCCTGACCTCCTTGTCAAAAATCAATTCACTGTAAATGTGAGGGTTTGATTCTAGACTCTCAATTTTATTCCATTGATCCACATATCTATTTTTATGCCATTAGACCACTCTCCTGATTATTAAGGCTTTGTATGAAGTTTCAAATCAGGATGTGTGAGTCATCCAACTTTGTTCTTCTTTTTCCAGATTGTTTTGGTTATTCTGCATCCTTTGCATTTCCATGTTATTTTTAGCATCAGTTTGCCAATTTCTGCAAAGACAGCTGGGATTTTGATAGGGGCTGTGTTGAATGTGTAAATCAATTTGGAGAGTACTGACATCTTAACATTATTAAGTCTTCCAATCCATGAACATAAGATCTCTTTCTACTTATTTAGGTCTTTTAAATTTTCTTTCAATTTTTGGTTTTCAAAGTAGAAGATTTGCATTTGTAAATGCATTCCTAAGTTTTTGTTTTTGTTTTTTTTTAGATTTTATTTATTTATTAAGAGAGAGAGGGAGAGCAGCAGCAGCAGCAGAGGGAGAGAGAAAAGCAGACTGCTAGCTGAGCAGGGATCCCAATGAAGGAAGTGATCCCAGGACGGTGGCATCATGACCTGAGCTGAAGGCAGCTGCTTTACTGACTGAGCCACCCAGGAGCCCAAGTATTTATTTTCTGATGCTATTATAAATGCAATTGTTTTTCCTAATTTCATCTTTGGATTATTCCTTTCTAGTGTTTAGAAATTCAGTTGGGTTTTGTTATTGTTATTATTAGCGATCTTGTCTCCTACAACCTTGATGATCTTATTTATTAATTCTAATAGGTTTTTCAGTGGATTCCTTAGGATTTTCTATATACAAGATCAGGTCATCTGGGGCACCTGGATGGCTCAGGGGGTTAAAGCCTCTGCCTTCCGCTCAAGTCATGATCTCAGGGTCCTGGGATCAAGTCCCGCATCGGGCTCTCTGCTCAGCAGGGAGCCTGCTTCTCCCTCTCTCTCTGCCTGCCTCTCTGCCTACTTGTGATCTCTTTCTCTGTCAAGTTAATAAATAAAATCTTAAAAAAAAAAAAAAAGATTAGGTCATCTACAATCAGTTATTGTATTACTTTTTTCCAACCTGGAAGCCTTCTTGTTCCTTTTTTTGCCTAATTGCCCTTGTTAGAAACCCCAGTCCAATAACAATGGCAAAGATGTCTTATTTATGACAATGGGAGGAAAGCATTCAGTCTTTCACTGTTAAGTATGATGTTATATGGGGCTTTAGTTATTTTTTTTTTATAGGTTTTTTTATTCCCTTTTTTTTCCCCTTGAGAGAGCATGAGTGGGAGGAGGGGCAGAGGGAAAAGAAGAAACAGGCATCCCGCTGAGCAGAGTCCTGGGATCACGACCTGGGCCAAATGCAGATGTTTGATTGAGCCACCCAGGCACCACTTTGCTATTTCTATAGTACCAATACACATCCTAGTAAAGATTGTCAGGCTAAGAACAGAAACATAGAATAAAGCTCAGAAGAAAGACCAGGGTTACATTTGAAAATCCTTCATATTCATATATAGTTCAGGTTATCAGAATTAATAAGAGAGTCCAGGCAGAGTGCACAGGATGATAAAAAGGTTGGCGATAGACCTTTTGGGAAAAAAATCAATCTTCAGTGGATAGAGAGACTAAGAGGGACCCTCAGAGCAGTAATTTTTAAGTTCAGTCATTGAGAGTTACCCAGGGAACTTTATGAAAATACAAATTCCCAGGGCACCTGGACGGTTCAGTTGGGTTGAGCATCTGACTCTTGATTTTGGATCAAACCCCACATCAGACTCTGCGCTGAGTGGGGAGTCTGCTTGGGATTCCCTCTCTCCCTCTCCCTCTCCCTCTGCCCCTCGTTGCATGTGCTCTCTTTCTGTCTTTCTCTTCCTCTCTAAATAATAAATAAGTCTTTACAAAAGAAAATACAAATTCCCAAGTGCTATCTCAAGTGCTATCTCAAGTGATCCTCAAATGAGGAGGGTTTGGTCTTAGCTCCATAAGTTAACTTCATTCTCTAACCCCTTTGATCTGGACCTTGGTTTTCAATACCTACTTTGCTTTGAAGGCCGGTTTGTCTTTATTGAGTAGGCGATACGCTGACTCGTGAAGAATTACTGAGTTGCAGAGGCAGCATCAACGAGACAATCTAGAGACAGTCTGGAGAGTGGCCTAATATCTCTGTCACCAAATTGGCCACCCGGTCTCATCAGCCACACTAGAAATATCTCTCAATTTCTTCCACTTCCTTACGCCTTCGTCCTCTTGAAACCTGGTCTATAGCATTTGCCTATTCGGCCTCCATCTTTCCTCCGTAGCTCCCTCCTTGCTACCACCGAAATTACCTTTTATTTATCCCTTTATATTTTTGTTGAACAGCCTTTGACTACTCCCAGTTCGGTGCAAAGGTTCTTCACTGCCTTATTCTAGCACACCTTCCCAGCATCAGCTCCTACTGCCTTTCTCCTCGTGACCTACAATATAAATGTATTGCCCTTCTTCTGCCTTCTTCCTCATTCCTTGCACAATAATCTTCGATGTCCTTCAAGATCCAGCTTAGATGACCTCTTCTGTGCTGTTGCCCCCGATGGTCCCACAATGACTTAAGACCTCACCCGGGGGAATAACCAATGGGATCCTTAGGAATCCAGAAAGAAAAAAAAGAAAACCAGAACTTTAATTCTTTTCTTGTCCTTTTAAATTTATGTGTGTGCTTGTAAGTTTTTTTTTTTTTTTAAAGATTTTATTTATTTGACAGAGAGAGAGATCACAAGTAGGCAGAGAGGCAGGCAGAGAGAGAGGGGGGAAGCAGGCTCCCTGACGAGCAGAGAGCCCGATGTGGGGCTCGATCCCAGGACCCTGAGATCATGACCTGAGCCGAAGGCAGAGGCTTTAAGCCACTGAGCCACCCAGGCGCCCCTGTCTGTAAGTTTTTTTAATGCAAAGGCAGAACACTGCCGTGGATTCTGAGGCTAAGCTGCCTGGGCTCAAGTGCTGGTTCTGCCACTTGTTAGCTGGGTTTGATTCAATCAAGTTACTTAACCATTCTGTGTCTCAGTTTTCTCATCTGTAAAGTGGATATTGTTCCAACTACTTATTACTGCATTACAAACTGCTCTAAGAGTTGGAGACTTAATACTTCATTATTATCTTCCGAAGTTTGGGAGGATAACTGGACTCCGGGGGGTCCTCATTTGGGATCTCTCATATGATTGCAGCATTTGACCGGGGCTGGTGTTATCTGTAGGTTTCTTGGCTCATGTGCTTCATACCTGGGTTAGGAAGGCTTTAACAACTGGGGCCCCTTGGGTATTTCTCTGGTGTCCAATTTGTGTTTCTTCACATGACATTAGACTTTCCCTAAGAACAAAGCCTTTAGTAACACAAGCTCAGAGGTCCCCAAATGTCACTCTTCCTGCATTCCATTAACTAAGCAAGTCACCAAGGTCAAGTCAGCTGCAAGGGATGAGGCATTAGACCTCCTGATGGAAGGTATGTCAAAGAATTTGCAGCTGTTTTTAAAACACTGGGTATAATAATAGTAGTTGCTTCACGGTTGTTGTGAGGCTTGACTGAGCCACTACTTGTAAAGCATTTAGAACAATGCTTGGTACTTAGTAGTGCCACATAGTTTTAGCTCATATTATTATGAACATGAGTATAATTTATAGATACAGTATATTTGGGTACATGCTCAATATTTTTATGATGGAGACACACAATTTTTGAACACTTCTCTGTAGTGTCATCTACCCAATTTTGGTTGTTGAGTGTTAGTGTCCTTCTGAAGCCACTCCTCTATGAACTCCTCAAGGTCAGGGATGTCGTCAAAGTTTTTCTTTATTCTCCAGTGTCTAGTACAGTGCCTGGCACATGGAAATTGCTCAGTGATTTTTTTTCTTTTAAATAAATGGGTGGAAAGAATGAATGGAATAAGGTGACATTGCCTGGAACCAATGGGGTTCCCAGGACACAGAACTTGTAGTGCTAAAACCAAGAAAATCTCGGGCAAACCAGGACAAATTGGTCGCTTTAAGAATAAATGAATGAACACATTTTCCAAAAGAGACCAAAGTTGAAACCTAATGGTGAGGTGAGTTTCCTAGGCCAGCCTACTCAGTCTTGGCAAACTCATAAACTCATAAATCATAGTAAGACTTTTTTTTTTTTTTTAAGGCTTAGGGTTTTGTTTCTGTCTTGTTTTTGTTTCTTCTTCTACTACTTCCTCTTCAAAGGAAGGAGCACAGAACATATAAAAGAGGCAAACTGGGGCGCCTGGGTGGCTCAGTGGGTTAAAACCTGCCTTCGACTCGGGTCATGATCTCAGGTCCTGGGATCCAGCCCCGCATCGGGCTCTCTGCTCAGTGGGGAGCCTGCTTCCCCCTCTCTCTGCCTGCCTCTCTGCCTACTTGTGATCTCTCTCTCTCTGTCAAATAAATAAATAAAATCTTTTTTTAAAAAAGGCAAATTGGACATTGGCTGATTTGTAGAAGGGAGCACCTGGGGCTTTGGCTTTGGAACTTCTCTTTCCTTCTGTCTCTCCCTGTAGAGGCCCCTGAAGCACCACTGAAAAATCCTAGGGCATGACCTTGAAAGCCTCCGGTGTAATAAATCATGGCGCCAAGGCCCCTGGAAATACCCACAGTTTGCCCATTTGGCCTTTCTTAATCTTGTATGTTACATCCTGGAGGCTCTGTCTGGCATAGTGGCAGGAGGTGGGTAAGACAGGTGGACAGATCCAGGGAAATAAAGTGGGGGAGGCTTCCAGCACCAGGAAAGGAGCTGTGCCAGATCCTTACAGGCTCCCCCAGAAACAGAAACAGGAGCACTCATGAGAAGGAAATAGTGTCAGCAGTAGGAGAGCTCAGCGGCAAGAAGAGCGAAGCAGAAGGGGCCACTGGTTTGTGCTGTCCTTTGCAAGTGAGGAAGTGATTGACTTTTTTTTTTTTAATATTTTATTTATTTGACGGAGAGAGAGAGGAGAGAGATCACAAGTAGGCCGAGAGGCAGGCAGAGAGAGAGGGGAAAGCAGGCTCCCTGCTGAGCAGAGAGCCCAGTGCGGGGCTCGATCCCAGGACCCTGAGATCATGACCCGAGCCGAAGGCAGAGGCTTAACCCACTGAGTCACCCAGGCGCCCCAGGAAGTGATTGACTTTAAAAACATTCTATCATCCCTATTTTT
>JAQQSY010001724.1:0-14165 GCA_028646535.1 Procyon lotor
TCCAAATTCTAAAAAAGTGAAATTTTAGAATCGATTGCATTTTACAAGTCATTACTAAACGCAGGGTGCTTCCACACATTCACTTGTGCTGGATTACATAACAGACAAAAAACTTATTCTCCTGGGAATTTCCAGAACCCTGTAGCACAGCCAAAATACACTGACCTTGAATACATTGTTCTTGAACAGAGTGGATGTACTGAACGCTGAATTGATGCTACTACTTCGTACCTAGCACACGGCGCTGAACGCTCTCATGCTCAATTATCTGACAGTGATGCTAGTGTGTAAGAATAATACATAATTTTTAATCTTATTTAAAATGTATTATGCACTCCCGGAGCACTTACAAGAGACGCTACTCTTCTGCTCCTCGCGGTTTGCCATCTATTCATCAGCAGAAAGACAGCTGGTTTGGGGCTGCTGGTGGGTTTTTCCATTGTTTTTGAAAGACAGGGACCTACCACGTGGTAGCTTACAGAGATGCTACAGTGATCGGTCACTGGAAATCACGCAGGAAAGGTCACCACCGGGGATCCAACACAGGGCTCTGGGAGCACCCACCACGGGGCCACTACAAAGCTGTTGCTCGGTCCCTGGGCGGGTGGCTCCACGCAGGAAGGATGGGCAAGGAAGTAGTTATTCAGAAGGGCACAGCCTCTCTCGCTTACTCCGCTGGAAGTAACAGACTCCAGGGTCCAGGGGAGCTGGCCAGAGTCACATGACCAGAGACCAGTGCATGTCCCCCAGCCCAGGGCCATCCCCACTCTGCTCCCCTGGAAATTGTCCTTCCTCTTGTCAAGAAGCCTATGGACTAGAGTCTGAGAGGCAGCCTCTGTGCCCACTGGGCTACTGCACCGTTTGGCTCAATGTCAATCCCAGCCCCCGTCTGGGTCTCAGTCTTCGCACCTGTGAAATGGAAGCGGGAGAGCAGATGACCGCCACTAGGGATGCAGGTCACGAATAATGCATGCCAAACGGAGGGACTGTAGATTAAGAAACCAAGTCCATAGCTTAGTGTCAAGGATTGTGAGAAAGGAGCAGGAGGTATCCGGCCACGCTCAGGGTTCCAAATAATAAAACTGAAATCAATAAAGATGGATCAAACAAGTCTTACGGCTTCTCTGTTTCCCACAGGAGCTAAGATGACTCGAGGTCATGCAGCACGTGGGTAGGGGGCAGCGAGGGCCACCCGCAGATGCCTGTCTTCAGGGACCTGCAGGTAGAGCTGGTTGGGCTGGCCACTCGTCCCCACTTATGTCCACAGGCCAGGGGTATAATCGCCCATTTCTGCTCTGTCTGCCTCCCACAGGCCAGCCCAGAGCCCGGTCTTATTAAGCCCTGCATCGTCACTACTGAATACTCCACCTGGTATGCAGCAGGTGCTCAATAAACGAAAACAGCCTTCCCGTCCCCAGCGCGCGCATGTACCAAAATGAGGATAATAGCATCTACAGGTATTTATACTGTGAGGTTCTGTTCTCCTCTCCTCTGTTTCCCAGTCCGTCCATCTAGATCCTACTGTAACAACCTCCACAAGGGACCCTAACAGCGAACTTGTGCTACTTTTCAGAAAAATAATGCAATGGCCCCAAGCTACATGTCTCCACCTCCAGGGAGACTTCCCGCCGCTCTGTCTCGCATCTGTGTTCTTCTCTTTTCCTTAGGCTAAAAGGCCAGTGTCTCCATTAGCTGTCGGGATGTGCTTGCCTTTGCCTCACCCCTGCAACAGCCACGGTGTCCGCCATGACTCTGGCCAGCCCCCTCAATGGATGTCACTCCTTAGCTGCTCTATCTATCACTGACGTGCCGTCTGGGAGGCCAGAGCCTCCGGCACCCTTGAGATTCCCCTTTCATCTCTATCCCTTTCTCGGATAGGACACTAGCTTCCTGATAGAGGCCGGAAGGCTAGGTCCTTGGCCAACGCTTTATTTCTTAAGGGTCTCCCCTGTGCCCCACCTTCCCGCCACTCCCCCAGACTCCCAAACACCAAAATTATTTCAAGGAAAGTTCTTCCCTCTTTGCAAGGTTATACCTAACAGCGCCTACCCTGTAAACGTGCAAAGCACACACATCTACTCTACCCAGCGCCAGGGTCACGTGAATTGAGGGATGGCCCACTGAAAAGAAACCACACCAAGCAGCTCGGAGGAACGACCGCATTTGGGACAAGTGCAAAATCCAAGTGCAGGCTGTGATGAGGCATCGAGTACGCTTCCGGAACCCCCGCCCCCCACCCGCTGCGGTGACACACGTGGGCTGACACGGTATCTAAGCACACCCCGGGAAGCAGACCGCAGCCCTCCCTGGCGCCCGGGGATTATAGGGCAGGGCTGAACGCAGCGGCAAGAACCGAGAAACAAAGCCTTCTGTGAAACCAGAAACCACACAAGGTCACAGAAACAGCAAGAACTTGTAAATCCCGAAAGCCCTTTGGGAAGGAATTTTCCTAAGCACCTGTGTCCAATGCAGAACGGACGGCAGGCTTGACACATACCTGAGGCGACAAGAGCACAAGTCCAGCCACCCACCGGAAAGACCATTCAAGGTCACGGGCGTTGGAGATGTGCACAGGCTTATCTGTGAAGTAGCCTCCAGGCACTGAACAAACCACCGCTCTAAAAACTTGCCTGTGACGAGACAGACCGGGGTCCTGGCTCACGAATGTGGCCTCAGGTGAGTTGAGGGAGGTAAGGGCGGATCAGCAGTGACAACAGGTGATCAGACCCCCCCACCACCGGACTCAACCCGGGGGGTGTGCTCTGAGGGCGGGGGGGGGGCCACTGGTCATGCTTACTGAGTCAACTAGTTAGAAGGCAGCTCTGCTAATAACTAATAAGCCCTTTTTAAAAGCAAAGAAATACAATCTCTCCTGCCCCACCCGCCCTCCCTTCAGGAGTTTAAGAAAAATCACTGCAAAGAGAAAACCCAAGTCGGTCAAAAGTTGCTTAAAGGAAGTGCAATTACGTGTGATTGAGAAAGCCTACGTATGATTAAAGCCAGAAGGAAGCCTGTGTACTTGGCAAACGGTCGGCAATGTATTTCAGCAAATACTCTCTCAACCCTCCGGAGCACCCTTCCCTCCACAACACACCTCCCTAATTTGCAGTTCTGCTCCACAGGCCAGCAGTTCTCAAGTGCGCTCTGGGACCCAGGGCAGAGGGGTCACGGGAGAACTTGTTAGAAAACCTGCTGAGTCAGAAGCCGTGAAGGTAGGGCCAGTCCGGGGAGTTTTAACAAGCCCCCCCTCGACCCCCACTGGGGGTTCCGGTCTGACAACCACACGGAGGGCAAGGATCCTTCAGCTGCTGACCCCTGGCCCAGCCTCGGCCTGCAGCCTCGGAGCAGGGGCAGAAGACCCCTCCCCAAGGGCTCCTCCACAAGTGGGGCCTCGGGACAGGCCAGAGGTGGCGTGGCCGTGGTGGCAGCTGTGACAGGAGTCCCACGCCTGTCAAGGGCAGCGGTTCGTGAACTTGTTTGCACGTGGTATTCGCCCAGGAGCTTTAAAAACATGGATGCCCTCACTGCCGGCTGACCGTCAGGGACATGCAAATCAAAGCCACAAGGAGATATCATCCCCTTACACCTGTCCAAATGGCTAGGCTCAAAAGGACAGAGGATAGTCAGGGTTGCGAGGACGTGGGGGAAAAGGGAAACCACGTGCACGGTGGGTGGGAATGCAAATCGGTGCGGCCACCTGGAAAACAGCACCCAGGCTCCTCAAAAATTAACGACAGAACTACCCTCTGCTTCAACGATCCCACTTCTGGGTATATACCCAAAGTAAATGAAATCATTATTGCAAGAGATGGCTGCACTTTTGTGTTCATTGAAGCATTGTTCACAATAAACAAGAGGCAGGAGCAACCTAAGTGCCCACTAAGGAATGAATGGATACAGAAAATATGATATGTGTATGTATATATACACACACGTGTACATGCACACACACATAATAATGAAATATTATTCAGCCATAAAAAAGAAGGAAATCCTGCCATTTATGACAACATGAACAAATCTGGAGGTGATCATGTTATGTAAGCCAGACAAAGACTGCACGGCATCACTTACATGTAGAATCTCAAATAAAATGTCAAACTCAAGAAACAGTAGAGTGGTCTATTTTTCTTATAAGGAATCTGGGGCTAAGACGGGTTAGTATTGTACTCAGAGTCCTACAGCCCCCAAATGGAGCTGGGACTCACCCCCAGGGCTGCCTGGCTGGTGTGTGAGGATGGCATGTCCCCTGAGCTACAAAATAAGCAAGTAAGACCCCACTTCCTATCCCCTGATCTAAGAGTCAATGCTCAGCTAATACATTTCTTCCTGTTTAGAAAAAACTAACTCATGTGAATTGTGATAATATACATAAAATTTACTATTTTGACCATTTTAAGTGTACAGTTTAACAGCATTATGTGCATTCACATTGTTGAGCAACCATCATCAATCATCATTCATTCATGTCCAGAACTCTTTTCATCACCTTGTGAAACTGAACCTCTGTGTCTATGAAACATGAGCTCTCCCTTCCCCTCCCCCAGTCCCTGGCAATCACCACTCTCCTTTCGGTCTATGAATCTGATTACTCTAGGTGCCTCATATAAATGGAATCAAACACTATTTGTCCTTTTGTGATTCGTTTACTTCCCTTAGCATAATGTCCTCCAGGTTCATCTATGTCCTAGCAGGTATTGGAATTCTCTTCTTGTTTTAGGCTGAAAAATAATCTACGTTTCTTCTTAAAGAAACAATTATCAATTTAAAAACTAAAGTCTATTGTCAAGCTCTGCAATGTCCATGCCTGGGAATACCTGCATTAGTTCTGTGATCAGTGGTAAAGGAATCCCTCCTTGTGGGGAAATGTGCAAGATGTTCTCAATTTTCAATCGCTGTGTTGTATCTTGGACCAGGGGAATCCACTCTTACAGCCTGAATCATGAAGGATCCAAGATGGTATTGTAGCCAATCTGACTTAATATGCAACATTTCTTAGCACAGAAGACGTGGAGGGAAAAGAACTTAAATCTGATTTGAGGGGGCTGAAAAAGGGCTCAGAAAATGAGTGAGTGGCCCTCTACTTTTAAGATCCTCTCCTTTTTATCACAGTATTATATTTAATCCATAGCCTAGTTTCCAAATTATGGCAACTGACCAGCAATCAACTCCAAAGAATAAAAAGAACTGATTAAAACTGATTATCAAATAAAGGAGATTTGCTCAAAATCGAAACATAAAGAAATAGGGTGGGTTTCAGGAACAGTTTGTTCTGGGTTTCCATTCTGTGTTTCAGTGCTTGTCCGTGTCCTGTCTCCTCAATGGCTTTGTCTTCAGGTTGGTGTCCCTCATGATCACAAGATGGCTTTTGCACCAGCTGGAGAGATGTGCAACCTTACACTGTTTTTCAGAACTTCTCTTAGGGTACTGATTTTATCCCTTATGATCAAGTAAGGGTTCAGAGGTGCTTTGGTCTTCCCTGTGTATTTTTATAACACTGAACTTCCAAGCCAACAGCAGCCATTTATCTTTTCACAAAAGACAATCCATCTGAGCCCCAAGTTTTGTACAGTCCCCAACATTCTCTGGATGGGAATGCATCTGGGGGAGGGCATGGAGACATTCTGAAACTGGAACTGCTTATCCAGCATGGCAACAACAGCAACGAGAAGAAGTATTTGGTCATTGCAGCCAGGGAAGATGATGCTCAAAATTCCCCACTGGAAGCGATTTTCTAACTCTCTTACCTATACTCGGCCAGCGGTGGCCTGAGGGAAGGATCATAACCAGGATTTAACTTCAGAAAGACACATGTAAATGATCTCTATAACTTAAATGTTTGGAGAGCCTGGGCGGTGCAATCAGCTGAATGTCTGACTCTTGGTTTTGGCTCAGGTCATGATCTCAGGGTCCTGGGATCGAGCCCCGCATGGGGCTCTGTGCTCAGCGGGGAGCCTGCTTGAGATGCTCTCTCTCCCTCTTCATCTGCCTTTCCTACTCATGCTCTCTTTCTCTCTTAATTTTTTTTTTAAATGTTAACTAGCGATTTGAATCAAGGAGTAAAGACGATGACCCCACCCTGAGGAGAAGGGGACTGACTCTCCCCACTGGCCTTCCACATCCCCCCAAGAGCTCAAGAGCCAACACAATCCTGTGGTCCACTGGGAGGGCAGCTAAGATGGAAAAGTGACTACGGATCATGGTAGCTACTCCTGTGCCACACTCCTCCTCCCCTTGTCCACCCAAAGATGACTTTTTGAAGTCTTCTGTCATTCCAATTCTTCGCAAATCTTTCTTGTCTTCACAACAGCTTTCAATAGAGCCCTGCCACTCCATGAAGACAGACCAGAGTTAGAAAAAGAAAAAAAAATATAGCAAAATATCAATTTCAGAAAACTTCCTTCTTCCAGGGACAAGAAAGTATTAATAAATCAACTAAGAAACATTCACAAATCTACATTAGGAATTTTTAATGTAGATTTTAAAGTTAAATCTACATTAAATTAAATTAAATTAAAAATTAAAATTTTAATTTTAATGTAATTTTTAATTTAATTAAATTTTTTTTAATTTTTAATTTTTAATAAACATATTTATTTCATAAATTTTTTAAGTCAGAAAATTTATAATCAAACACCTGTTTTATGTTTTCAGAAATTTTCAAATTATTCCCCAGATGTCATGGGGTCTTACCTTAAAAGGAAAAAATCCGTGCTTTTGGTTCAACGGAAATTCTGTTTATTCACAGTTTGGGGATCTCACTGGAGAAGCCCTCGGTGTATGTGTATAAAGAACATAAGCAACATACTCATTTTAAGAACTCAGCTGTGCAAAGGTCTTTCTACACCTAAGTGGCTATGAGCACACCCACTAGAGGGGGTACATTTAAGTTATTCTCAGGCTGCTGAAAAACTAAAAGCCTTCCTGCCCACTTACCAAAAAATTGCAAGGGGACCTGGCTGGCTTAGTTGGTGGAGTGAGCATGAGACTCTTGATCTCAGGGTGGTGAGTTCGAGCCCCACGTTGGGGGAAGAGTTTACTTTAAAACATAAATTAAATTAAATTAAATTAAAAATTATAGGCAGGGCAGGGGGGAAAGCAAAGGGGAAGGGAGAGAGGAAGGGAGGGAGGCAAAGTAAGCTTGAGTCTCAGTAACATGATAAGAAACCTGCTGGTAAATGAATACCTTGGGCTTTGTAAACAGTTGTCAATAACCAAATAACACAAACTTAAGCCTGCCCTTAAATTTTTTCCTCTCCCTTGTCACTGAAAATGTTCACTCTGAAACAAAAACCTTATCTTTTGCACACTGCTTGTTCACAGATGAGCTGCTACAGGAAACCTAAGCCTCACTGGAGATAGGGTCTCTCCAAGATGCCTGCGGGGCTCACCGGAGATCATTGCTCTGCGGGCATTTTCTGGTGTGATCAACGGCCTCACCTTCCACAACACTGTCTCCTGCGTACCGCTCCATGTGAAACTTAGCTTACTGGGCAAAGCCATGGCCTTGTCCCTCCTCCTTGGCGAATACACATACACCTATCTAAGCACACACGCCTGCACAAGGGTTCACTCCCTTCAGGGGAACGAAGCACCAGATAGTAAGGAAAAGGAGAAAGAGGGAAAGACAGGCAAATGGAAGGGAGGGAAAAGGAGGCAGCGTGCAGGACAAGTAACCCACAAATCCTAATTCACACCGTTCTCCAGAAAACTGCATGTCGGCTGCCCTACCTCATGTTAGAAAAAGAAGAGCAGGGTCTAGATGTGAGTAACCCTTCTGATCTCCGTCCTGGGCATGTGGATTAAAGATGAATGGATGGTTGGAGCACACAGAACAGCAACGCTACAACCAACTCCCCCACTCGGAAGGTCCCACCAGTTCCAAGCCCAACTCCCACCAAGAGTCCCCACTCAGAGCTTCATCCACGGGTGCAAGCCATTCTCCAACTTGAGCCGCTCAAACACACTGCCGTGCAGACAAAAAGACAGCACTAGAACCTTCCTGTTGACTGGGGATTTCTACACATTTAGGGGGCAGAAATCTCTTTGAGAGTCTAGTGATGATTTAGGGACCCTCTTGCCCAGAAAAATGCATATAAGTTTTGATACATATTGAGAGGTTCATGGGCTGCCCATACTCTGAACCTGTAACTCAATTCCCCAGCTCAAAGGTCCTCAGGATAAAAACGTATGCCCAGCCCATCTCGTCCCCCGACTTGTAACTCCTAACAGAGGGTCACTGGGTCAGCCTGTGGGCTCTCATTATCACCTCCAGATTTGGCAATCACGCTGACCTGGTGGCGATCCAGGATTCCACATCATAGACAAATTCCAATCTAGATGCGCACCAGCGTGCAGAACCAGGGTAGCTCTCGGAGGGAAAGGACTTAAGAGGCACCTAAGGGCCACTTAACATCCAGAGATCTCCAGAGAACAAGGAATGAACCCAAAGACTCCACCCATGACAGAAGGAGATAGACAATTCCAGCTCCCACTGTACAGAAACTTTGCCTGGAAACCCCTTGGCTCGTGTGCCATGAGGTGTAAGTTAAAAAACAAACAAACAAACAAAACCCCATAGCAATGGGTTCTGAGCAGCACAGTCGTGCTGCTGGCCTACTTGCAGGGACATGGGAGAGAATCATAAATTCCCAAGCAAAATGAGACCGAGAAAATAACCATGTCAACAATGTCTAATGAAAGTGCCAATAAGCCCCCTTCGTCTCCTGATCTAATTAAACCTTTTCCACAAACGCCAGCAATCAATAAAGAATTACTTCTTATTCAATTTGGGCTTCAGTGTTAATTCCTAGTAGCGCAATACCCTGGGATCCTGAGAGCATCTGAGAGGTTCTGATCTATTTCTCCCAAGTGCAGAAGGAAGGGCTGACGCGAGGGCATCTTCCCACTCTCCCTGCTCACAAATGCAGCGCCCGTTGCCAGAGGAAGGGCTTCAAAGGTTCCCAGGAGCAGGTTCAAAGGTTCCCAGGAGCAGGAGCGGGCCCTGGGCATACGGCTCCCTGACTCTTCCCAGAAAAAGAACAGAAGGAAGTCAGCAGAAAAGGTGAGAATAAGAGTTCACTTCCATTCATTTTCTGACACCTTGTACTTGTCGGAGCAAAAATAGGCAAATCTGGCAACACTTTTAAAGGCCTGAAGTGATTTAAACAACACGACATACAGCGCATCCCCTCACGGACCAATCACGAGACGGGTACCGTGAGCGCAGAGGATAGAAGTCTTCATTTGAAATTTTTCCACAAAACTAAGTCGAATATGTACTTGCACACTTAAAACTGCGGCTGCTTCTTTTGATACCGAGATCTGTGTCAAAGGAGCTAAAACAACGGGTGAGATCAAATAAACTATATTTTGCAACAGCTATCAAAGCAGATTCACATTTTATACTAAATTTATTAATAGGTAAGCGCTGAGGGGCCAGAGCTGTGTGGCACTCTTTCCTTTTAAATCTGAGATTTCTGAGGGCGGCTGGGGGGTTCAGTTGGTTAAGCAACCAACTCTCAGTCTCAGCTCAGGTCTTGATCTCAGGGTCATGAGTTCAAGCCCCACATTGGGCTCCACACTGGATAGGGAGCCTACTTAAAAAAAAAAAAACAAAACTCATACCTCTGTCACAATGCCACAATGTAGAAAGGGCATCTGATGAATATTTTCTTTGGAGAGACTACCTATCAATTGAAATCAAAGTTATTGAAAAAAAAAAATCATCATCTCAGTGCAGCTGAAGGTATTAGGAGACCTTGGCCCCTCGAGTCCAATTTCCTGGATACCTAAGCTCATTGTAGGCCCCAAGGGTGTTACGTATGAGAAAAGAAACTGTATTTTCACCGGGCAACCTCGGGGACAAAGAGGCCACCACCTCCTCCAGCAGTTTCGTTTCTCTAACAAAAGTCTGTCTTGCCATCAACCTGAATTTCTACCTCATTGCTAGAAGGCACACACCACTCGGATACAGCCTGCAGACTAAGGAACTCTGGGAATTTCTACGATTTAGCAACATTCTCAGGAAAACATCACCCCCACAAAAACACACAAATATTCAAACAATGCTAAGGATCTGACTTGGGAGATAGGTCGGGGCGCAGTGGTCGCCTCTTCCCGATCAACCGCACCCTCCTGGAGGTGGATTCCCCCGCCAGCCAGGTGAGACAAAATGCCTGGCTGCCTGGGAGAAACGAAATGGTTTCAGAAAGATGGAAAGTTCCGTTCGCGTTCACTATCCCTTTTCATCCTATTTTAAGTAAGAACCATATGTTTTAATCCATTAAATTCCATCATGTCTAAAAACATTTATCTTGGTAAAAACCTACCTCCAAGATCCCTTGCACTTGCAAACTGTTGAATATGGACAACCAACAGTATTTCCTGGGTTATGTGAAACATTTGTAAAACTTTTTCATTACACATTTATCTTCAAACAGCTTTTAGAGGGGAAAGATGACCTCGCGTTCGGTCCCAATTTTTCTAAATTTCGTGGAGAGGTAGGAGACAACACGAACCCATCCGACCAGATGATGGTGGTTCTGTCTCATGGACCTACTCCATGCCTACAGCGATCCTGGCAAGAGCCGCACTCCTAGACAGAGCCACAGCACAGAATCAGAACCTATCTGGAAGGGAAAAATGGAACAGAAAAATCCATGCTCAGCAAAGATTTCATCCATTGGAGGTATTAAAAATAACACTATTGAGATCATTCGTCCCCAGGGCACTTATCAAGAGATTACATAAAGCATCTACTGCATGCATGTAAAAATGAGCTATTTCCAAAGAATGATCCAGAGAACACAAGACAAATACAGACGGGAAAATTAATGATCTCCAGTGAGCACTCCGAAATGCCCATTTGGGTTTCTAAGAGCTGAGAGAGCACTACTGGGAGGGTGGCCAACTAACTGGGGAGGGTTCAGGGTTGAGGGTACCCCTGGGGGAAGCCCATTCTGACATCACACAAGGCCAGAATGACGTGGCTGGCTAGATGTGTTAGAGCCCTTCAACACACAGAATTGTCCATTTGTTACTTGCTTACATAACTTCCTATTGCTATTTTCACAGAAACTTTAATTAACTAATTAACTCAATACAGAATTATTGGTATAAGATGATCATGACAAAATAACTTAGAATGAATCCATAGGCTTGTTTCCTACCACCCACAGTAACTGCAGCAACTTCGGCAAAGGTTGACATTATGCAATTTTTTAAAAGTGGACTAAAAAGGACCATAGGCATATCAAGACGGGTTCTCGGGGACCCACAGAGAGTTATACAAGCAAGAAGTGAGTAATTCAGTCACCAACTACTCAAATCCTGCAGATATATTAAGAGTTTATCTTACTATAGGGTGCTTGCCTGGCTCAGTCGGTAGACCTTCCAACCTGATCTCAGGGTTGTGAGTTCGAGTCCCACAATGGGTGTAGAGATCACTTAAATAAATAAAACTAAAAAAAAAAGAGAATATATCTTAAGCTATATTAAGAATGACTCTTAAAAAAAAAAAGCCCACCACTACCACAAAATTAATGATCCTTGAAGTATAGAATATAATGATTAATTATCTTTCAACAGATTAAAGATCTCATCATTCCACATTCAGAATATTGAAATTTTCACATTTGTCCTTATTTTGCTGAAGTACATAAGCCCACCATGCAGAAGAGTGAGGAAAAGTGAGTATGGGAATCGAAAGAAGACCAACAACTTCACAAAGAAGTGTGGTTTTACAATCTGCAGTTTGGTGGGAGGGGACAAAAGATTCCAAGGGATTTGGAAAGCCTGGTGGGATTTAGTTCATCACTTGGGTGCTGGTCAGTTTATTAGTACTGAATTTATTTAAGCTTCAGAAGTAAAGAATTGGGGAAATTCTGGTTCAATGGAAAATGCTTCTGGGGTACCCACATGATTGAAGAATGAAGGACACTTGCATGACCCTGTGCCCACCTGTGGTCCAGCCTCACTCCCTCCATGTGCTGCTCCCAGACCTGTACTCTATCCGGGGCTTTGCTCATCACCCTGTCTCAGCCCGGTCCCCCAGCTCTGCCAACGCCACCGCAGAGAACCGGAAGCCTTCTCCATGTGCACGCCATCAGGGCGTCCACCATGAGGGGCTCAGCACTAGCCCAGAAGCACTGTCCCAAAAGTCATCTCCCTCCGCTGGACTGAGAATGTCTGCAGGATGGTCTCAGAGGGGCAGTGCCAGGTGTACGGCTGATCCCCAAAGCGTGCTGGCTGAGAACTGAGCTGTGAGATCCTAGGGAAAATTTTCTGCAAGGCTACACTACTGTAAAGAATTTAGCCACTCAGGGGCGCCTGGGTGGCTCAGTCGTTAGGCGTCTGCCTTCGGCCCAGGTCAGATCCCAAGGGCCTGGGATCGAGCCCCGCATCGGGCTCTCTGCTCTGCAGGAAGCCTGCTTCTCCTGCTACCATTCCCTCTGCTTGTGTTCCCTCTCTCGCTGTGTTTCTCTCTGTCAAATAAATAAAATCTTTAAAAAAAAAAAAAAAAGAATTTAGCCACTCTAAACTGATGTAAGATTTGCTTGCGCTATAGAAATACAAGTTACCTGGTAACTATTAAAGATCATCTTTGTAAAGTGCTCTCGCTTCGACCGTTCAGACACATTCTAACCATCAGTCTAAGAAGTATGAGCGTGACTGTTTGGTTTCTGAGAGGGAGAAAGACACAGAGGAATAATGCGCTCACTGTGTATCCAGCCCAGGGTGAAGATTGAGCTGTTGAGTCCTGGGTGTATGCAATAAAGAGCAGATCTTCTGGATAAACACAAAGGTGGTATATCCATATAGTGGAACATTATTTGGCCGTAGAAAAGAATGAAGGGCTGATACATGCTCCACCACGAATGAGTCGATTCATAAGAAGTGTCCAGAATGAGTATATCCATAGAGACAGAGGGCAGACTGACAATTGTCAGGGGCTGGGAAGAATGGGCAACGGGGCTGGAGGAGTAATTATTGAATGGGAACCAGGTTTCCTTCTGGGGTGATGACAATGTTTTGGAAAGAAATGTCAGTTGCACAACACTGAATGCACTAAACGTGGCTACAGTTTTCACTTTATGTCACTAAGGACATGTTATGTGGATTTTATCTCAATAAAAAATAATAAAATTTTTTTAAAGCAAATCCTGCGTCATATACATCAGAAAAGAAGTCTTCCAACATACTCTCAGTGGCACGGAAAACACACAGGCCCCTCAGTGGGGCTATGGATTTGTAAACAGCATAAGGAATTATCATTCAAGCAGTACTGTTAAAAACATATACTAGAAATTGTTTAAATGAAATTCAGTATCCTCTGTTATTCTAGGATCTCTAAAAACTCTTCACAATATTTATTAAGTGCCCCCTTTCCTATGACGAAAGCCTCTATTTGTAATGAGATCTGACTTCCCTTATTTGGTAGAAGTCCCCGGAATTCTCCTATACGTAATGCCTTCGCAGCAAACACCAGACCAACATTCTAGGTAAGCATTACTCGTGAAGGCTGATGACTTCAGCATCTGAATACTTTTTTTTTTACTTCCAAAATGTCCCTTTTTTTTTTTCCCCTCTGGTGATAAAGGTAGTGCAACAAAAATTTTTTCAGAGAAAAAAGAGCTTATTTGTGACTATTCCTCCATCCTGTTATAAATTACAACACTCTTGGCGACTTTTTCTGATTAATAAGGAAGAAATCTATCTATCAGTTCAGACACAAAAGGCTCACGCGGTTGAAAGCTCTACTAAGCCACGAAAAGCTGATTCTGTAGTTAGAGCAGGCTGAAGGAAGAGAGGGTACTAAATATGCAAACTGAGCACCTATTTATTGCTAATACAGCAGCCACAAGAGCAAATCAGATGCAATGCCAAGGGTTCTCATCAACGGTATTTTCTCCAGGGGCACCTGGGCGGGTCACTCAGTGAGCTGGGTGGCCAACTTGATTGGGGCTCAGGTCGTGGGATTGAACCCCTTATGTTCTCGGGCTCGTGCTCAGTGTGGATTCTACTTGTCCCTCTCCCCTGCCCCTCTCTCAGGTCACGTGCTCTCTCTCTCTCTCTCTCACAAATAAATAATCTTAAAAACAAAAACAGGGGCGCCTGGGTGGCTCAGTCGTTCAGCGGCTGCCTTCGGCTCAGGTCATGATCCC
>JAQQSY010001725.1:0-14165 GCA_028646535.1 Procyon lotor
CCCCACAGGACACCCAGCTGCACCTGGATGACGCTCTCCGGGGCCAGGAGGACCTGAAGGAGCAGCTGGCCATGGTGGAGCGCAGAGCCAACCTGCTGCAGGCCGAGATCGAGGAGCTGCGGGCCACTCTGGAGCAGACGGAGAGGAGCAGGAAGATCGCAGAACAGGAGCTGCTGGATGCCAGTGAGCGCGTCCAGCTCCTGCACACCCAGGTGGGGTTGGCACACAGAACTTACCTTCAATAAATGCTAACGCGTCCCAAACAATATAAGCTTAGGTGTTCTATATAACAGCCAAGTTTTACACTTCTACCAAGTTTTCACTATGTTATTGAGAGGTCTTTCATTGTTTTATTTTACATAAATTACTGATTCACTTCCTAAAATATTCTAAAGCTGCCCACATTCTCCTGTGTTTGTATCTTTATTGATCCTTATCAATAGCGGCATTTTTATTTTGGAGAAATGGAATGTTTGAACATCTGTTATAATTTCGACCCTGTGATAGTCTCATTGGTAAATGGCAGTTATAAAATTATAGAGCTATTTGGTCTAACTATGGATTATGTACTTGAAGATGTTGAATATTCTATAACATTTCTATTTTATTTACTATATACCATAAAGTACTATATGACAAACTAATTTCGAAGGGCATCTGACTTGTAACTTTTTATCTGAAATTCTTTTTAAAAATAGCTACCAATGATTACTTTGGTTACATGATTTAAAAAATTGTAACTTATTTTTAAACAGAATACCAGCCTGATCAACACCAAGAAGAAGCTGGAGACAGACATTTCTCAGATCCAGGGAGAGATGGAGGACATTATCCAGGAAGCCCGCAACGCAGAGGAGAAGGCCAAGAAGGCCATCACTGATGTGAGCAGAGGGCAGCACAGTGGTGGTCAAACCTGAATCCCGATGTGCTGGCTCAGCTCTCTCAACTGGTCTTGTTCTACTGCTCTTCAGGCGGCCATGATGGCCGAGGAGCTGAAGAAGGAGCAGGACACCAGCGCCCACCTGGAGCGCATGAAGAAGAACATGGAACAGACAGTGAAGGACCTGCAGCACCGTCTGGACGAGGCCGAGCAGCTGGCCCTGAAGGGCGGGAAGAAGCAGATCCAGAAACTGGAGGCCAGGGTGGGTCTCCCAATCTCTGTCTACTTCCATTTCCTCCCAGTGCCTTATTAGTTCAAAGTTCTTAAGAGCCTACGTGTTTGCAGGTGCGTGAGCTCGAAGGAGAGGTGGAGAGTGAGCAAAAGCGTAATGTGGAAGCTGTGAAAGGTCTGCGCAAACATGAGAGAAGAGTGAAGGAACTCACTTACCAGGTATAGCGGTGGTTTTGATCAGCTAAGCACCCCCCACACCTATGTGAAACACTCATACAATGAAACGACAGCCAAGTGCTTTTGAAGTAAGGCCCTGCCGTTCTCGTTATCTTTCAGACGGAAGAAGATCGGAAAAATATTCTCAGACTTCAGGATTTGGTAGATAAACTTCAGGCCAAAGTGAAATCTTACAAGAGACAAGCTGAGGAGGCTGTAAGTATCCTTAAGATGGAAGGGAAGAGAGATGTCCCTTGTTAAGAAAAGCTAATGAACAAATAATAGGATTTACACTCTTTGTAGTAAATAAGCCATTTGCTTTTTAGAAGACTGTACTTCTTAAAAACATTTGTGCATTTTTGTACTTACTGCTTATTATTTGTAATATAAATAGCTTGATTTTTAAAGTAAATTTTATTTTTTTAAAGATTTTATTTATTTATTTGACAGAGAGAGAGAGATCACAAGTAGGCAGAGAGAGAGGGAGAAAGCAGGCTCCCCTCTGAGCAGAGAGCCCGATGTGGGGCTTGACCCCAGAACCCTGAGACCATGACGTAAGCCAAAGGCAGAGGCTTTAACCCACTGAGCCACCCAGGCGCCCCTAAAAGTAAATTTTCAATCCACCAAGAAACCTCAAAAAATTTCAAAGCAGAAATTATGAAGGCCACCTTCTCTAGCCATAGTGTCATATAATTGTAAAGTGGTTAGAAAATATAAACACAAATTCCCAAATGGTTAAATATTAAAAAACGAACTTTCCTAAATAATTTTTGGGTTAAATTGGAAAGGAAAAAACTACTGAATAATTATTAGTTATAAATAAAATTTCAAGGAAGATACCACTTTTACAAACCTAAAGAATGTAGTCAAAGCTGTCCTTGGAGGACAACTCATTGCTTTACGAATCAAAATTTTTAAAAAATTGACAGTCCAATAAAGAAACTAAAAATAATAGTGAAAGAAGTACTGTTAAAGATAAAGGTAGAAATTGATAAATTAGAGTATCCTATTTTCTAATATAATTTTAGTAATATCTAATAATTTCTGGGTAGTTAATAAAATAAAGACACTTATAACTAGCTTAATCAGAGAAAAAGAGAAAGAAAATACAAAGTCACATTAGAAATGAGAAAGAGGAGTGATGGGCTCAGTCAGAAGAGCATGCGACATTTTTTTTTTAAGATTTTACTTATTTGGAAAAGTGAGAGAGAGCATGAACGGGGGTAGAGCAGAGGGGGAGGGAGAGGGAGAAGGAAAGAATCTCTAGCAGACTCCATGCTGAGTGCGGGAGCCCAGTCCCATGACCCTGAGATCATGACCTGAGCCAAAACCAAGAGTCAGATGCTTAACTGACCTAAGGCACCCAGGGGCCCCAGGGATATGACTCTTGAGCTTAGGGTCATGAGTTCAAGCCCCACATTGGGCATAGAGATAAGGAAAGAAAGAAACGAGAAAGGAAAAGAAAAAAAAAAAAGAGAGAAGAGAAGAAAGAAAAAAAGAAAAAAGAAAAGAAGGAAGGAGAAAGGGGACAAACCATACAAGTAGAAAATTATTTTTTAATGTAAAATATAAATCTGTCAACAAGGTTGAAATCTTTGAAATTGATTGACTTTCATAGGAGGTCATAAATTACTAAGTTGGCTGAATAACTTATTTGAGAATTACTTCTGAAAATGTACTCAGGTCCAAACAGGTCTTTCAAAATTTTAAGTAACAGATAATCCCTGAGCTATGTAAGCCATTCCAGAGCATGGGAAAAGATGGAAAGCTTTCCAAATCATTTTAAGAAGCTCATGTAACCCTCATACCAAAACGTGTCCAAGAGAGAATGGCGGGGGGTGGGGGTGGGGGGGATGGAACTAAAGGCGGTTTTGCTCATGGGTGTAATTTCAGCAAAGATAAACAACTAAGTCTCTGAAACCCTTTATTAAGGGAATTGTCATCAGTGAATGAACAGGTTAATTCCTTCAATGGAAAGATTACTTAATATCAGGGAATTTGTCAGTGGGATCATTACATCCAAAACAGGAGGAAAATGATTGTTTTGTAATGTTCCAAAATGATACATAAAATCCATTTATTTCAAAGAGACCTTTAAGAAGTTCATCCTTAATATGATATAGAACATCCACTTTGGGCCCACAGTAATCTTATACAGCGAGCATTAACAAGAAGAAAGATTTCGGTACTCTTGCCTTTTTTTTTTTTAAAAAGATTTCATTTATTTATTTGAGAGAGTGACAGGGATCACAAGCAGGGGAGGAGAAGGTTAGAGGGAGAAGCAGGCTCCCCACTGAGCAGGAAGCACAATGTGGGACTTGATCCCAGGACCCTCGGATCATGACCTGAGCGAAAGGCAGACGCTTAAGCAACTGAGTCATCCGGGTGCCTAGTACTCTTGCCTCCTCTGCTCTTATATTTTTTTCTTGTGTTACTTGTGGTACATACCTTTTAATAGGTTTTTGTTGCAAAAAAGAGGTATGCAATTATTTATGGGACCCCAAGCCCCAAATAAATCATAATGTTCACTTCAATGATAACCAAAATCCAGGAGGTGGTAAGATAACGATGTTCCCTGCTGCGTATTTTAAGTTCTCCACAGATACCAAGTCCTTTCTTCCCTTAAGCGCCAGAGTTTAGAAAGATGCACAGTATGGGTTCCTTACAATTCCATTTTTATTCTCAGGAGGAACAATCCAACACCAATCTTGCTAAATTCCGCAAGCTCCAGCACGAGCTGGAGGAGGCCGAGGAACGGGCTGACATTGCCGAGTCCCAGGTCAACAAGCTGCGGGTGAAGAGCCGGGAGGTTCACACGAAAGTCATAAGTGAAGAGTGATCATGTCCGGATGCTATGGAGTGACTGAAGAGAGGCACAAAATGTGAAGTCTTTGGTCATTTCCCTCTGTAATCATTGTCCATTCTACCCTACTGCAAGGAAATAAAGAGCACGGGGTATTTTGCAAACAACATTCTTAGACTAGTCTTTCTTTTTTTTTTTTTTTTTTTACTATTTTATTTATTTGACAGAGAGGAGAGAGATCACAAGTAGGCAGAGAGAGAGAGGGAAGCAGGCTCCCCGCTGAGCAGAGAGCCTGATGCGGGGCTGGATCCCAGGACCCTGAGATCATGACCTGAGCCGAAGGCAGAGGCTTTATTTAACCCACTGAGCCACCCAGGCGCCCCTGGACTGGTCTTTCTTAAAGTGGTGCCAAAGCTAGAATAATCATCGGGCTATCAAACAATGACACTCAACCTGCCACTAACAAGTAGTATTCACTTTTATTTTAAGTCTATAGGAATACTTAACGACTATAAAACTGTCGCCTATCAGGGAAGCCCATTCTGGAAGAAATCTGGAAGTCACCTTTTCTTTCTTTCTAAACTTTCCTTAATACCAGGATATAATAGGATCCTAGAAAGCTCCTGATCCCCCCACATGCACTTAATTTTCCAGGCCTATGCAAAGAATGGCACTGGCTATATTCTCAAATAGGGGATTCAGACTACACTATGTCATTACTTCTCCTTGATGCTATCAAGAATTCAAATCCAAAGTTTTATTAATAGCCCATAAAGATTTTCATCATGAATATCCATAAACCGTAGAGTCAGAGAATGCACACCAGGTAATGGGTATGACATGAGTGAGACGTGACCTTTCTCCTTATGAAAGCTACAAGGCGGCTCTCAAGTCCGGGGCCCAGAGAATATTATTCTATATACTATAATGTAATATCAATAAGCTCTTTATTAGCCTGTTTTGAGACTTGATGGCTACCTTCACAATCATGTGAAGGGCCAAAATACATTATCAGAAGTATCCATAAAATATGAGTCCTAAAATAGATAATTTGGGTGTAAATTCAACACATAGAATCATCGGTATGACTTTGATGCAAAACCCAGAAATGGTAGCAATCTGAATTACTCAGAGTAAGTTTTTCTAGATGATCAAGAATTTTTAATCTGGTTTCCACTGAGATACACAGCCCTAAGTACACCTTCCTGGACAGCATAAAGGAAAGCTAAGTGGTAACTAGCCATCTGAATGGAAAGCAAGAGTATATGGGTTTAAATTGCACTGTGGGAAAATGACTTACATCAGACACATGGCAGAAGCTTAGCAGGTAATTAGGATTCCCATTGTCCCACTGGCCCAGGGAAGGGTGTGGGACTGCCTTGCTCCCTGCTTGGCCCATCTTTCCCTTTGTTCCACATCACTATAAATGCTCAAGTGCCTCGTAACTTGACAGTAATAAGCAAAAAAAACACGTCTTATAACAAGCTTAATGCAAAACCTATCCACAGGTCAAAAGGAGATCTTAAAATTCCTATCAAATCCTACTGAGAACATTATGAAAATGTCCCCTCTTCCTGAGAAGCATTGGCCACATTTTTCAGATGCCTGCTAAAGCAAATGGATGTGGGGCGGGGGGCGGGGGGCCGGGGGAGAAACAACATGGATATGTAAGAAAGTAAAATGCTATACCTGGGGTCACAAAGCAAGCTGAGGGTTGGCTAGGAAGGCTCCCATCAGACGCCTGTCTCCTGGAAGACCCTTCCTGATGGCTTTAATCTACTCCAGGTAGAAGACTGGTCTGCCGGGCCAGTCAGGTGCCCAGGGTCTAGGCTGCTGTGGGATTTGTGGTCACTCTCTTCTATTCTTTGGATCGCAGCTGTTTTCGTAGTCAAATGAGGAATATGGGTTAGGAGGGCCCTTCCAGGCAGTAATGGTATCACGTGACCATTACAACCAGTATCTCCAGATACCTGCTTTCCTAAGGCGATCTATTGCATTAAATTGATTGAAATGTATGTATAATAATACAGAAACTGCTGCAAAACAGGGGACATGAAGCAAATTTGGACTCCGTCCCAGACGGACAAGGCTGACATAGAGACACCCAAGACAAGAGACAATAAAACAAATCGTGTTTTGTTTTTTTTTAATTAAAAATCAGAATAGAAAACAACGAACGTGCAGGTATCGTTTGTAAGCAAAATGAGAAACGTAGACCATGGGCAACTGATAGAAAAGCCCGGGAGGCTGCATATTTAGACAGAGAAATGCCCTGTTTTCTAAAATTTTCCTGTGCTGAGTTTCACAGAGGAAACAGGATTTCACGGGCAACTTGGGCAACTTGCATTTTTTCAAAGCGAGTGAAGCAGGACAGCTCAGTTTGGCTCAGTTTGGCGAGGCAAAGCAGCGGGGAGCGTGCCTGAGGTGGCAGTGGTCGGATCTGACAATGAATGGGGTGGGGGGAGCAGGTGACCAGAGGCCACAAAAGCAGATGTGTGTGGCTGCCCTTTCAGAAGCAAGTTTCAAAATCACATTTCCAAGCACCCTCGACAAAGCACAATACACTGCCCCACTCCCTAAAAAAAATCATGCCTTCTGGTCAGGAACGGAGAATATTTTTCTAGCACTCTGGTAAAGAGCGGCGACTTCCCTCCCCAGTGTAGTATCCGCAATTGTGTGGGAGCTGAAAAGACTTCACACGCAGGCGACTGGGTGAAACCGACCAGCGGCGGCAACAAAAGTGCCGGGACCGCGGGTCGGGGCCGTAGCCCACTTTGAAACAGCACCTTACGTTTATTCCGAAGCCAGATCGCTTTCATGTGGCCAACCCCTCGAATTATTTATAGGAGATTGATTCATATACTTAACCAAATGTGAGAGGAAATACTTCTAATTATATCCAAACATCTTTAATATGAGGGGAATTATGCTTGGAGACCTTCATTGCCAAAAACCTGTTTTGCCAAATACGTTTTAAGAAAGAGGAGGAGGCTGCGTGTTTTCCATATCTGACCCTATAAAAGTACCCTTGGAATGGGTATGACTTGTCTTTCCTCATAAAGCTTCAAGGTAAGTGTGTGTGAGGACAGGGCTCTGTCTGCCTCGGTGAGGGCTCGCGGGGTGCCCGCAAGCATGTGGCACATCCTGGCTCCCACCAGCCCTGGCAGCCCTTCCAGAGAGAGGCACCAACTTACTCCGTCGCTATTTTAATTAGCTGTTTTAGCGTCCCAGGCATTTCCCGATTCTCACGTAAGAATGACACTATCATTGGGAATGGTTAGAGTCTAACCAGAAGAAATTTGCTCTTTTTCTTACAGTTCTGACCCAATTCCAGGTTGCATTTCTAAGGTAAGATACTGATTTTTCTTCTTTTTTTTCTTTTTTATTTTTATTTTTGTCTCATTCCTCACAGGGTGCAAGAAATCTTCCACAGTCGTTGGGAGAGTGCTCAGGGGGTTATAAAAAGAAAGCATTTTCATTTCATGGCTGATCATGCTTCCCTTGAAAAATTCTGAGAGGGACTTTAGAAACTGGTTCTCATTAATTTATATCCTCTGCAATACCTGAAAACGCTTTCTTAGAATTTTGAGGAGTTTCATACACAATTTTTTTTCTATTTCCAGCACTGCGGTCTAGTGTAGTCTAGTAACTACTTTTAAATAACTTACAACATGCAATACAACATTTTGGTGTTGTTACTCATTTATAGAGAAAATGTAAATCTCCCATATTATAGATTTCCCTCAGCACCACATACTGTAAAAAACAAAACAAAACAAAACAAAAAAACCCTGAGATGCTGACTGAATGAATTGAGTCTTGCACCTTGGAAAAGTGGCTTAAATTGCATGTTGTTTCAGTATATAAAGTGGGAAAAATTTTAAATGCTATGAAAAATGATTATGAGCATTTTCAGCAAGACAAAGCATTTTGTGTTATCCAAATCATTGCTGTTTGGGAAAATGTAGAAAAGTTTACACAAGTGCCTTGAGATTTTCCTGGAAAAAAATATTTTTATTATTATGAAACAAATTACCTCTGATCATTATTGATAGGAGTAATGAATATTAAAGTGGCAAGAGAGGGATGGATCTTGAAAAGAAAATTTTGTGAAATTTTTATGAGAATCTCAGTAATAAAGAAAACAAATAATAGTATTTTATAATAAATCTCTGAGAAATATTAAAGACAAGTAAAAAAGCCAAATCTGTCCAAAGTATAGAAACAAGAGAAACTGAGGTAATAGAATTTTTTTCAACAAAACAATGTAAACAAAGCGCCCTACATTTCTGCTTTCCTTTATCAGCTAGCCTTTGTAAATCTATAATGAATCCAAATCTATAATGAAAAGATTTTTCACTACATGGAAAATAGTTCCTCGAATTTTCACAACATAAATTTACAGTACTTTTAATTCACACAGCCAGCTTTGAGCCCTTCCCTGTACACAGCATGTGTCCTAAGAGGCACGAAGGATGCCTTGAAAGAAAAGTGCTCCCTGTTTGCAGGTGCTCATAATCCATTTGGAAGATCAGACCTCTCAGTGAAAGATGCCAGCATCTTAGCTTTATGTTTGGTACAAGCTAATCACAGCCTACATGTAGGAATAAACATGCATACGAAATAAAACAGAGAAAGCAGCTAAAATATCATAGGGCAGGTGAGCCACAAACCACAGTCTCTTTGCAAATGCTCGATTAAGTATGTATCAGCTTTGGCCCAGACACGAACACTGACATTTCACCTCCGGCCAAGCCAGGGAGGTAGGTGGTCATACTCAACGCAACGCTAAGTGCTGAACTGCTCAGTGAATCAGAAATGTTTTCTTTTTCTAAATGTGACATCGAATATCACAATTTCTACAGTAGCTTTTCTTTCCCTCCCAAGCAGGGTCTTCGACTGGGCTGAGTTCAGCAGCCATGAGTTCAGACCAGGAAATGGCCATTTTCGGGGAGGCGGCTCCGTACCTCCGCAAGTCTGAAAAGGAGCGCATTGAGGCCCAGAATCGGCCCTTTGATGCCAAGACGTCTGTCTTTGTGGCGGAGCCCAAGGAATCCTTTGTGAAAGGGACCATCCAAAGTAGAGAAGGAGGGAAAGTGACGGTGAAGACCGAAGCTGGAGCGGTGAGTGGAGCTCCCCTGGACCTGGCCGCGTTTTATCGGTTCTTGTGTTTGGTCTCTCAATTGACCTGACCCGTTACCTTCCCCGTTTGCCAGACTCTGACGGTGAAAGATGATCAAGTCTTCCCCATGAACCCTCCCAAGTACGACAAGATCGAGGACATGGCCATGATGACCCACCTGCACGAGCCCGCCGTGCTGTACAACCTCAAAGAGCGTTACGCAGCCTGGATGATCTACGTGAGTTCATTCTCATGGCTCATGCAACTAGTTCACAGTTTTGAAAAACAGTAGATTATTAAGGTCCCCATGAAATGATTATATTATTTTTTCTTTTTTTGGTGTAGACCTATTCGGGCCTCTTCTGCGTCACCGTGAACCCCTACAAGTGGCTGCCGGTGTACAACGCAGAGGTGGTGACCGCCTACCGGGGCAAGAAGCGCCAGGAGGCCCCGCCCCACATCTTCTCCATCTCCGACAACGCCTACCAGTTCATGCTGACCGGTGAGCGGTGCAAGTGTTTCTCATACAAATTATTTGACCACCTAGAGTCACAAAGTGTTAAGTCACAGCTCTTCAGAGATAATCTAATCCAAGCCCCTGGTTGTACAGAAGAGGTAACTGGGGCACAGAGAGGGACATGCTGTCAAAGCTGGAACTAGAACCCAGCTCTCCAGACCCCACCTCCATGATTTTACCAGGCCACGCCTTTGCTCTATCCCTTTAAACTTAACTTGCTTGCAGTCCCCTTCTTGGAAATACATAATTTATGGTACAGATTTAAGTAACGACAGTTAAGATTAAGTAACGGCGGAATCATACTATCTTAATGGAAATGAAAATTATACATTCCATCCTTTTGTGCTTAAGTTTCTTGTTGATTACCACTACGATGCTTTTAGGAGTACTGTTGTTATCTCTAACATTGTAAGAGACCCTCCCAGAGAAGACAGCCTCTCTTTGAATGAAGATGGTATTTGGGGGCTACATGCACAGAAACAGCAGTTGTTGTTTTCTCCCCCCTGAAAAGGATTTTTGTTCTGATTGAGGCACTTTCCTCACCTGATCTTTCTTTGACCTGATAGCATACTTTTGGCAGGACTGATCAGAGTTAGGGTTACAGGTTGTGGCCATGAGATACTTTCCCCCTCCCCCTCTCCTGCCCCGTGAGGCCAACTGACTCATTTAGAAACTAAATCTCAACTTTGGCTTGATGAGCACTATTTAAACCTATTAAACTACTGTCCAAACCCTTCATTTGTTCTGCATTTTTCAGTGTATGCATGAAATCCACAGCTGACAACTACAGAATATGTCTGGCTTTGGAAAGTATTGCTCTTTATTTTAAACCAGAAGGACAAACTTAACTATGAGGGCTTAAGAAATTTCAGATATAACAACATTTTATGTTTCTCTTCAACTTGAGGTTTAAGAATAGTATCATATATGATTTTATAGTAATATATTTTAAAATTCCATTTAAAAAGACACAGTATTTATACTCAACACGCCAGGTGTTTTCCTATAGGAAGTTCTGTTTGCGTAACTGGTATGATGCTGACTGTCCACTGTTTTTCTTCTAGATCGGGAGAATCAGTCCATCTTAATCACGTATGTATTACCCTTCTGGGATGCATTAGTATTTTATTCGCACTGGGAGAATGACAGACTAAAAGAAATTAGTTAGTGCTCCCATGCTGAAGCAACGCTGATCAGCCTGGAACTGGATACTGTTTAAACTTTGCCGTCGGGTCTAGACCGCATCAGAATGTAAAACAACAATGGCCTGAACTTTGTCATTTGCTAGTCCAGTCTTCAAAGCTGCCCAGAGCTTTCCTAAGAGTGGGGGTTATCAGCCCTCTGTCTGTGCACAGCCAGGACCTGGTACATGGCAGTGAACATACAGCCTTTTGAACACTGAGCCGTTTGGGAATGTTCCCAGTGGCCCATTTTTTAAGGCCTACTTGAGAAATGTCTGGTTCTTCAAAGACTTCACTTCAGCCATGTCTCTTCTCTAAGGAAACTGAGGAACTACGTGTGCTGTTTTTTACGGTTTCATTTCCCACATAGCCATTGGGCGGCTCCCTTTTGGACCTCTCAAGCCCAGGCCACAGCACTTGGAACAGAGCCTGGCACATTTTGAAGAAATATGTGTTAGGTGATTAATGAATGAATTCCCCTACTTCTTGTCAGTGCAAAGCAACAGAAAGAATAGGAGCCTTAGTAGACTGAAGAGAAAGAGAGGGGAGAACCTGACAAAGACATACAAAGATGGATGCGTAAGGTAGTAAATGCTGACGATGGAGGTTCTTTCATTTGTCATAGTTGAACTCCTCACGTATGTCTGGTCTCTGACAGCGGAGAATCTGGTGCGGGCAAGACCGTGAACACCAAGCGTGTCATCCAGTACTTTGCAACAATTGCAGTCACTGGGGACAAGAAGAAGGAGGAAGTGACCTCTGGCAAAATTCAGGTGGGTCTGGGGCCAGACTTAAGACTCTCGGGGGCTCTCGGGACGTGTGGAGCCCCTGAGGTAAGGACCGCTCTTTTGGTCCTTTGCAGGGGACCCTTGAAGATCAAATCATCAGCGCCAACCCCCTACTGGAGGCCTTTGGCAACGCCAAGACCGTGAGGAATGACAACTCCTCTCGCTTTGTAAGTCTCCTGGTGACAGGGGGGTCTGCTCAGCCCTTCCACGCCAGAGAAGGCATGTCTGAATTATCACTCCCATCTCATTTTTCTTGAGTGCTTCAAGTTTTGTATATAACATCATCATTTTTATTTGCAAGGGTAAATTCATCAGGATCCACTTTGGTACCACGGGAAAACTGGCTTCTGCTGATATTGAAACATGTGAGTAACAGGACCGCCTAAGCGGAATCCAAGAATGACAAATGATGGTCTGGAGGAACATTCTGCAGCTCCTGCTGAGCCCGGAGCCTGTGAAACACCAGTCTGCTGCCAAACATGCCCGTGGCTAATGCCAGTCTTATCCACAGCCCGTAGCGTGCGTTACCCCAGTCGTGAACTAATGATTCTGCAGGAACTGCCAGGAGCTATGGGACTTGTCTAAGATATTCCAGCCTCAGAACAGATATCAACTTTCTCTAATAAAACACTAACACAACGGTATATGAGTTGCCTTCAGGTTGAGAATAGGTGATTTCTTCCTAGCCTGAGACTTGACAAATGCTGCTCTTAGTGGTCCCTCTATGATAAAGCGAGAAACGACCTTGAGGACGGAGGTGTTCCAAAGAATCAATTACATCCCACATGTCAACAATCTTCTGCAGGAGAAATGTCTCTGTCTTGGGCCAGGCATGCTTTAGTTTCCTTCTGGAGGTGGTCAGGGCACCTGAAATGGTTTCTATAGAGGCACAATATGGAGCTGTGTTGTAGAGGCACAACACTCAGCTGAAATCTCAACAGATCAGTGATATTTTTTCAGCTAATCATCCGAAATTCCAAAATCACTTCGGGAACTTTATAATTTTTTCCCCCTAACCAGTGTCTACTTTTCACTGCAGATCTTCTGGAGAAGTCTAGAGTTACTTTCCAGCTGAAAGCGGAAAGAAGCTACCACATCTTCTATCAGATCATGTCTAACAAGAAGCCAGACCTAATTGGTAAGAAGGAGCTTAAATTTATAAGCTAGAAGTTAATCATTTTATTAACAACTTCTGATGTGAAAGGTATTCCCTGAATTCTATGTACCCAGAAATGCTCCTGATCACCACCAACCCATATGACTATGCCTTCGTCAGTCAAGGGGAGATCACAGTCCCGAGCATTGATGACCAAGAGGAGCTGATAGCCACAGATGTAAGTCACACATACAGTTTTTTTTTTTTAATCCATTATGTATGGGAATGACAATAACCGTCCTCTATAGGTGTGGTTAAGGATATGGTATAAATTCTCCTGAATAAATTAGTGTCTTCTGCCCTAAACTCTGTCCCGTCATTTCTCCTGGTAGAGCGCTATTAACATCCTGGGCTTCACCTCTGATGAAAGAGTCTCCATCTACAAGCTCACAGGGGCCGTGATGCATTATGGGAACATGAAGTTCAAGCAGAAGCAGCGTGAGGAGCAGGCCGAGCCGGACGGCACCGAAGGTAATACAGACAAAAAAGCTCATTTCAAATTCATATCTTCTTTAGAGTTGAGCTTCTGATGAACGTATGCAAATTCACCCCATATAGATTTTCTCTAGAATGGTTCACTCATCACTCTGCCGCCATGAACTGTGGGATCCACAGTAGGTCATGCGGGGTGCCTGAATTTTGTTTCTGCAGTTGCTGACAAGGCGGCCTATCTCCAGAGCCTGAACTCTGCTGACCTGCTCAAAGCCCTCTGCTACCCCAGGGTCAAGGTCGGCAACGAGTTTGTCACCAAAGGCCAGACTGTGCAGCAGGTGAGTGTGCGACCTCAATGAACGACACCGGTCCCAGGCCCTCACGGCATGTCTTCAGTAGCGCCAACAATCACTACTCTGTCCGCGAAGGTGTACAACGCCGTGGGCGCTCTGGCCAAGGCCGTCTACGAGAAGATGTTCCTGTGGATGGTCACCCGCATCAACCAGCAGCTGGACACCAAGCAGCCCAGGCAATACTTCATCGGGGTCTTGGACATCGCCGGCTTCGAGATCTTTGACGTGAGTTGTTTGAACAAACGGCCTTCGGAAGGCCCTTCCGCTTTGTGTCTGCTTTGCCGAATCCCCGCTGGATTTTCCAGACCCGCTCGAACGGCTTGCTCTTTGCAACACGCAGTTCAACAGCCTGGAGCAGCTGTGCATCAACTTCACCAACGAGAAGCTGCAGCAGTTCTTCAACCACCACATGTTCGTGCTGGAGCAGGAGGAGTACAAGAAGGAGGGCATCGAGTGGGAGTTCATCGACTTCGGGATGGACCTGGC
>JAQQSY010001726.1:0-14164 GCA_028646535.1 Procyon lotor
ATTTGCCAGCCTCTCTCGAATCCCCCAGCCATGGCCATCTGGGGTTCTCAGCAGTTACCTGAACTGGTCATCGTCTAAGAGAGGTTTCTGTGCACGCAGGTATCTCTTAATGGTGTCTTCGAGCTTGGGAATAGGCAGCCTGGGAAGAAAATAAGTTAAGTGTAAGGGTGACAATATGTGGAAGAGGTCAGTTAGCTTCATAACCCAAACTAATAAATAATTACTAGATAATTAATTTCCTTCCCCAAAAAACTAAAAATGGGAAGCCACAGGCCAATCAGAATAGGATTTGCTAATGCAAATATCAATGGTAACTTCTTTTTAAGTAAAAGAACTTTTTAATGTCTTAATGATGAATTTTACAAGCAAAATATTCAAATAATAGATTCAAAATGGGGAGGCAGAAGTTGCGCGAAGCATTCTTATTTCCTGCTCATAATTATGATACCTCTGCTAACCCTGTGTTGGCACTGGTTCTAATTCTACCCTAAGTTTGAACAACTTCGTTCTTCTCCCCCAAGATGGAAAAAGAAAGTTCTCTTTTTAAATTTTCTTGGGCATTTTATGACAGAGAATCATACAGAAATGAAACACAGGTCTGTCCAAGGGCCAAGGAAATATGGGATCGACCGGCAAGCCACGGCCAGTCACTGAGAGTCCTGTGTGGAACACCGGATCTTCCTGTTTGCTTCCTTACTCATCATTCTCTGTACCACGTTCCCGACCACAGCGGTGGTGACGAGTTACTGGCTCACAGTGAAATGCAACGTGTACAGCCTAGTGAGGTGTACTTGCTCTTTCATGTCAGTGGTTTTATTGAACGATACAACCTGCTATACCAAAACTTACTCATAGTTGGCCAAGTCAGCGATGCCAATTTAAAGTGAAGACCAATACATTCAAAATATCTAACTACAGCAGCCATTTCAGAAAACTGGAAAGTTATCCATCAAACATAGTTTAAAACCTTACTATAAGATATCCTGTGATTCCTCAGTTTATTTTTCAATGCATGTTTATCAAAAACAGAATGTCAAAATTAATCTGAATTATTTACAGCCATTATGGACTTGGGTGGCACTGAGTAACCACTCACGACACTTCAACACTGTCGAGTACTGTTCTTAAATTCATGGACTTACACATCAAATCCCAAATACCTCAGCTACCTCACAATTACAAAGTTACCTACTTACTTTTCTGAAGACTTTGTTTTAACAATAGAGACATTAGGGAAAGTTCTTCCCTTTAAACAAAATTCTCAATTAGAGGCAACCAGAGGTTTTATAAAAATGGTCCTTATTGGGGCTCCTGGGTGGTTCAGTAGGTTAAAGCCTCTGCGTTTGGCTCAGGTCATGATCTTGGGGTCCTGGGATGGAGCCCCGCCTCGGGCTCTCTGCTCAGCAGGGAGCCTGCTTCCCCTTCTCCCTCTGCCTGCTTCTCTGCCTACTTGTGATCTCTCTCTGTCAAATTAATAAATAAAATCTTAAACAAACAAACAAACAAACAAAAAACGGTCCTTATTGAAAGCTCAAGTGCTAACCCTAGCCTGAACTTACTTTAGTGAGGAAAACAAGCTTTCAGAATGGTGATTTATTTGGGGTTATTAATACAACAGAAACTGAATTTTCTCAATAGAACTAAATTAAGGAAGTATGGATAAAAGAAGTATAAACTTTTTATAATGGACACCGGTTTTCTGTAAATCACCTGTTTTCTACATAAAATTTTTTTTAAGATTTTATTTATTGGGGTGCCTGGGTGGCTCAGTCAGTTAAGCGTCTGCCTTCGGCTCAGGTCATGATCTCAGGGTCCTGGAATCGAGCCCCGCATCGGGCTCCCTGCTCAGCGGGGAACCTGCTTCCCCCTCTGCTACTCCCCCTGCTTGTGCTCTCTGTCAAATAAGTAAATAAATAAAATTTTTTTAAAAAGAGAGAAATATTTTATTTATTTATTTGAGACAGAGTGAATGAGAGGGAGAGGGAGAGCGAATCCGAAGCAGAGCCCCTACTGAGCAGAGCCCCACGGTGGGACTCAGTCCCATATCCTCAAGATCACGACTTGAGCAGAAACCAAGAATTGCACCTTAACCGACTGAGTCACCCAGGCACCCCCCATATAAACATTTTTTTAAAAGATAACGAATATGCCAAATTTACCAGGCTTTCATTCTTGCCTTCTGTAAAATGACTTCCGTGTAAATGCCAGACAGCAATATCATCCACAACGCTGGATTACCTAGTTCTTCGGCAAATGACGGCCATGGTTATGAAGTCACCGGTTCACAGCGGGCCTTCCTTTTAAGAAATCATGTCAACAACATTTCCACACCCCCCCCAATAATTTTAGTGATCTGTGAAATGCAAAAGTGTGAGGACTACTGGTACAGTGGAGAGAGACTGAGATGGACACCCGGGCTTGACTCACAGCTCTGCCACTTCCTTTCTAGTTAGAGGGTTACAGGTGGCAAGTTTCTTGATGTCTTAGGCAGGAGATGGAGAGAGGAACTGCCTCACAGAGAGATCTGAAATCCTATCTATCAAGTTCCAGCTCCATCTAGCACAAGTTCATCACCAACGTGTCTAGCATATAGAGAGGTGAAGTTCACAGCCGTTGGAATCCCACAGATCTGGGTTTGCACCCGGGACTGTCACTTACTATTCATGTGATCTCGGGCAAATTTCTTATCTCTTTGACCTTCTTTCTCCATTTGTTAAGTAACAGCTCAATGGGCTGCTACGAGGATCAAGCGAAGTAATATCAAAAACTTGGCAATGTATTATCTACTTCCTTCCATCAGCTCAGTGACATCCAGTTTGGCCCCAACTAGCTATTATTCTTCACTAGCCACTCGCATTAGATCTTTAATGTAGTTATTTTTTTAAGTTTCTTTTTAAAGATTTTATTTATTTATTTGAGAGAGTGAGAGAACGAGCAGTGGGGAGGGGCACAGGGAGAGGGAGAGAGAGGGAGGCAGACTCCCTGCTGAGCAGGAAGCCTGATGTGGGGCTCAATGTGGGGCTTGATCCCAGGACCCCAAGATCATGACCTGAGCCCAGGCACCCCTGTTTTTTAAGTTTTTAAAAGTTTTATTTAAGGAATGCCTGGATGGCTCAGTCGCTAAGTATCTGCCTTATGATCCCAGGGTCCTGGCATTGAGTCTGACATGGGGCTCCCTTCTCGGTGGGAAGCCTGTTTCTCCCCCTCCCACTCCCCCTGGTTGTGTTCCCTCTCTTGCTGTGCTTCCTTCTGTCAAACAAACAAACAAACAAATAAATAAACAAATAAAATCTTAAAAAAAAATTTTTTTTATTTAAATAATCTTTCCACTCAATGTGGGGCTTGAACTCAAGACCCCAAGGTCAAGGGTCTCATGCTCTTCCAACTGAGTCAGCCCGGCACCTCTCCACTAGATTGCAGAACCCCCATTCCATTCTGAATAAACTACCCTATATTCTATAACTTCCTAAGGACTTCTACCTCCTCAGCTTTCTTAAAATCTGACTATTCTGAAAATACCATTTGCTTTCAGATTTCTCTCCAAAGAAAGCCACTCCCCAGCTTCTAGGAAGAACCAGGTTATGATTCTACTCTCACCACCTGCCACCAACATTAAACAGGCCTCTTTCCTCTCAAAGCCTCTTGTCTCACCTCCTCCCCATCCTCATCCCTTCGCTGCTCCAAGGGGGGGTGGGTTAGTAAACCAGCTCTCATGTGGGCAGAGGGTGAAGCCCTGGTTTGTAGAATTTACCAATTTCTAGAAATCTCCCACCAGGCCAAATTCAAGGTTCCAACACAATGTCACTGACTGTGGAGCTGGGAAGAACTGCAGAGTTGGCTCTCATGACTACGGTGACACACAGAGAGGGAAGCTTGCCACTCATCAACATCCTTCCACAAAATCTCTTCTCTGACCTCCGCCAGCACATGGGCTGATAGAGAATAGGCACTAATTAGTCCTTCCTGGGGCACCTGGGTGGCTCAGATGGTTAAAGCCTCTGCCTTCGGCTCAGGTCATGATCTCAGGGTCCTGGGATCGAGCCCCGCATTGGGCTCTCTGCTCAGCAGGGAGCCTGCTTCCCCCCCTCTCTCTGCCTGCCTCTCTGCCTACTTGTGATCTCTCTCCTGTCAAATAAAGAAATAAAATCTTTAAAAAAAAATAAATAATCAGTCCTTCCTTTCCCCCACTACCCATCCCTGATTCTGCTCTATCACATTTAGTGGGTTATGTGTTATGTCTGTCTCCCCAAGCAGAATGCCAATCGTGAGGTCCTTAAGGACGTCAAAGATGCAGTTAGAAATTCTCTCTTCTGCCCTGTTGGTTTTTTCCATCATCTTCTGAGTCTCTTTTCCCTCATTACGTCCTCTTGCCCTAAAAGGGCATATTTTCTCAAGACTAGGTCCTCTGACCTCTCCTGACTGTCAGTGAGCCCCTCTGCTCTGAAACTTTCAAGTCTGTACTTACACAGGCCCCTCTAAGCAGGGACTGAGGGAGGAAATGGAAGGAATGCAAGGGACCGTGACTCCGCCAACGGCAGACGGACTCCGTCTAGGGACAAGGAAGCACTGAAGCCAGGCTAACCTGAGTCTAGTTATAAACAAGTCACTTTTCAGAAGGTAGATCAGAGGTTACCGGGGTGGGAGGGGGCTGGGGAGTGACGGCTACTGTGCGCAGGTGGTCTTTTCTGGGGGGAGAGGGGGTTGGGGAGGGAATGAAGGAACTAGACAGTGGTGACTGTCCCACAACTCTGTGATTATACCAAAAAATCTCCGAATTTGTACCCTTTTAAAAAGTGAACAGTATATCAATAGAGCTGTTAAAAATTTTTTTTAAACAAGTTCCTTTTCATCTCTGGTGATCAGTTTTGTCTTCAATAAGATGAAGGAACTGAAAAAGGGGGTCTCAGCACATCGCCTCTCCCTCAGGTCCTCGCACGGCACTTCACCATTTCTGTGGTTCTGCCTGCCTTGTGTCCTCTCGTCTCGTAACAGCGCCCCTTCCTACTCCGGTCCCTTTGATTCTGGTGGGGCTGACCAGCTGACCCCGGAGCGGGCTTACAGCTTACTGGTTCAGACCAGGGAGACCCTATAAAACTAAATTACAGGATTTTTTTTTTTTTAAGTGTTAGGAAGGGGAAATCTCTAAGAGATTAGGGTGTAAACTATGTCGTAAGAGATGGCTGTCATTTTGTCACCATAAGGAGACAGCCTGCCTGAGAATGGAATCAAGCAATGCAAAGGGCTGAGCGGAAAGGCCAAAGAGTCTTGACGACATCATTTGAACCCCTGAACCCAACCTGGATTTTTCAGGTCTGTGAGTCCTTCTACTCCTGTTTGCTTAAGCCAGAGCCAGCGGGGTTTCTGTAACTTGTTACCACCAAGGCCAGTTACTGCTTTTCAGTAAGTGCCCCCTTACGGTCGACTCTGATTCTCTAATCTCTAGAAATCCAGTTGCGAGGTCACCCCTCGTGTCCTTGCAGTTCTGTAAAGAACACCCAAAGTGGCTTCCCTTGCACGTCTGCAGCCCGTCGAGCTCCCAGGGGCCTTGGAAGCGGTAGAGGTGGGGCCTTGGGAAAGGCCTGACAGGTCCCTCTGAACCACAGGGGTTCTCCTGCCCCACTCGCCATCCAGAGAATCCCCATCCGAACATAAACTGCTATAAAAGATGGGACAAAAGGAAGCGCCGGCAGACCCAGCTCACTGAGGACCCCCTGAGTAAGGGCCTCTGTGTGAGTGACAAGCTTTGACCCCCCAGCAGCTTCCAAGCAAATGATGCTCGCTTCCCTCCTCCTCCCTCCAAGAACACCGCGAAACAGCCTCGTGTATTTGTACACAATCTAGTTATCACTGAGATAAGGCCAACCTATCCTAAGGACGTGCCTCTGGGGTCCTGTTACCCTCCACACTCCGGAAATGGCCTCACCAGCCCCCCACTGGAATTCTAGAGACTCTGCCCATTATGTCTGGAATGCCAATTATCATCTAAAGTGATTAGGGGTTAAAAGACAAAAACAGATGGACACTTATTGTGAATCAACTATAGGCCTAAAATGGTGACTGATATTATTTTTTTTAAAGACACAGTGGGTCACCCCCAATCACTGCCCCATCACGTGCACACGCACGCGCACGTGTGCACACACACACGCACAGCCCAGTTCTAATAATGTAGGGCCCAAACGGTGATTCTTTACTTTAAGCTGGACCCTCCAGAAACTTCTCAGTACTTCTGAACACGCCGTGTATTTTCAGGCTTCTGTTCCTGGGCACCACGAGCTGCTCTACCCTTCCCTCATTCCTCTCACCTGGGGATCTTCAAAGTTCTCAAGTGCCACCTCCTCTGTGAAGCTTCCCTTACTCGCCCAGGCACTGTCACCCTGACCTGCACACTGACATAACACAGAAATTGTCACCAAGCCCATCCCACACCTGCAAACACGTTTGCTTAGTGCAGCTACAGTCCTTGTGAATATCAACGAGAGTACCTGTTACTATGCGCCAGATCTGTACTAATGCTTCCTATCAGGGTATTTAATTCTTTTTTTTTTTTTTTTTTAAGATTTTATTTATTTGATAGCGAGAAACATAGCAAGAGAGGGAACACAAGCAGAGGGAATGGTAGTGGGAGAAGCAGGCTTCCTGCGGAGTAAGGAGCCCGATGCGGGGCTCGATCCCAGGACCCTGGGATCTGACCTGGGCCGAAGGCAGATGCTTAAAGACTGAGCCACCCAGGCGCCCCAGGGTATTTAATTCTAACAATCCTGGGAGAAAGGTAACATTATCATCCCAGTGTTTAGGTTAGATGACCCACTCACGGCCAGGCAGCTAATATGATATGGAGTGGGATTAAAACTGCCTCATGATCTTTTGGAAAACTGACAGGACTAGAGCCATTTTAAAATGGAGTTGGAGCAGCCACTGTAGAGAAACTGCCTTGCTTGCTCTTGTCTGAACTGGCCAAGAACCTTCTGGACAAAATGACAAAATACAAACAATTGTATTAAGCAATTGTTTGAGAAGTCAAGAGAAGAACAAACACCCTGATCACAAGACTGGTGGTTAAAGGCTGTCTGGAAAAAAAAAAAGTCAGCAGTCAATGTATAACCAGAAGTAGTTTGTCTTGTAAGCATGAATAGAAAACATCCTCCCCCCCCCCCCCCCCCCCCGCCTTTTATTCAACTCATGTAATTGCCCCCTTCCTCTTCCTCATAAGATCCTGTTGCTCTCACCCTACAGGTGGGAATCCTATTTGGGTATTTACTTGAATCTGTGATCCCCACACAGCGATTCTTTGATCCCAAATAAACGTTCCTTTGCCTCTCATTGCAGCTCTTCCCTTTCAGGATGACAAGCTTAACCACCGTGAGATGCTGCTTCCCACTTATTTCGTTTTATCTTAACCACCTGTTTATCTGTCAAAGCTCCCCAACTGTGTAGTATGCTCCCCACCAGGATTGACTGGTCTCCAAAGCCACACCAATAAATGTTTCTCAAACTAGTGATGTGAATGAGTAGGTCAGGTTGATCCACACTTTGGTGAGGCCATTTCCGGAGTGTGGAGGGTAACAGGGCCCCAGAGGCACGTCCTTACGATAGGTTGGCCTTACCTCAATGATAATTAGATGGTGTACAAATACACGAGGCTGTTTCGCAGTGTTCTTGGCAGGAGCAGGAGTGAAGTAAGCATCATCTGCTCGGGTAAATGAATTTGTCCCCACAGGATTTGTAGTTTCATATTCTGAGGTTAACTCTTCAGTGTATATAAATACGGCCCTTAAAAATAACACCTAACTGAACTATACACCTAGAAATAGTTGAAATGCTAAGTTTTATATGATGCATATTTGAGCACACTAAAAAGGAGCAAAGAAAAACTCCTAACACTTAAAAAACAAATAAGTGACCATGCAAGGGTATGTAGATGAAAGTGGTCAAAGGCAATAGAGATGGGGTCCCCTGGGTGGCTCAGTGGGTTAAAGCCTCTGCCTTTGGCTCAGGTCATGATCCCAGGATCCTGGGATCGAGCCCCCAACTGGGCTCCCTGCTCAGTGGGGAGCCTGCTTCCCCTTCTCCCTCTGCCACTTCCTCCAGCTCCTGCTTTCTCTCTCTCTCAAATAAAATCTTAAAAAAGAAAAAAAAAAAGGCAGCAGTGATATGACAGAAATAGGAAGAGGGAGGGAGGGAGGGAGATTCCGACGGACTACCACAAAGAGACTAGCCCTTCCCAGGAAAACTAATTAGGATAGTTCCCTATTTTTGGCATCTTACCTCACTCTGTGCTCACAATAGCCCTAAGAAGTGTGTGTTTCATTCCTACACCATAAGAACTGTGGCTCAAAGAAGTTAACTGACTTGCCTGAAATTACTAGGTATCACATCTAGACTCTGAAACCAAGTTCGACGAGACTTCAATGCCAGGGCTTTTCACCAAGTGGGACATCAAAATGAGCGCCAAAGATAATACATTTTACCAGGTTAGAACTGAGATAAAAGGAATCTCATCTTATCTAACTACCAATATACAGCTCCAGTAACGGGGGCCTGGTGGCCCTTGTTCAAAGTTATACGTGGATGGTGACTTACTTAGTACTACTGTTTGTAGCTCACTTCTTGTAGGTTTTTTGTGCTGTAGGTTGGAGGAAATGATCTTGAGTATTACTCCCAGCTTACTGATTCTAAAATGGAGAAAATCGCTCTGATCTTAACCCGAGTGGAGCCCAGGCCTGCCAGGAAGTCAAATGCTACCAGCCTTGGCAAGTGAGGATGGCTTCTGTCATTCCTCACCTTTCCCCTACATACAGGCTCACGCAGCTCACATGTGTGCCTTGCTGCAGGCATAACAGCAACTTTCTTTCCTCCCTTCCTCCTGCCAAATTTAAGCAGTGGCATTGGAGCTAGATAATCTCATTTTAGTCTCTGTTAGACGTCTGCACACTTCACAAGAGTCACCTCAGATGCTATTCCTGAGAGGGTGGGGGTGGGCAAACATGACAGTGGGTTACACTGTTGCGGGACGTGGAGAAAAACAGCAACCTAGTGATGACACAGTCTTTGTTTTGTTTGTGGGGTGGGGAGCCCCTGGCCTCCAGTCCCTGGACTGGGAGATCCCTAGTGGCGGTTTGGTGAGAAAGGAAGTGAGAAGGGTCTTTAAGACAATTTTGGGACTTGGCACCAGGAACTAACCCGTGAGTGAGCAGAGAAGTTAAAGTCTGGCTTTAGAGGGTATATGAATTTCAGGAAATTTCTGACATTGGAAAAGGAGCCCAGGCAGGCTCAGATTAAGGCCGGGGAGTTCAAAGACTGGGAAAACTGGAAGTCGAATGAAAGAAAATACCAGGTGTGAAAAGAAAAGAAAATACTGGATGAGGGAAAAGGAGAGGAAGATTTATTGGGACCGTTTTCCCAACAGAGGAGACTCTGGGCAAAGTGTTAGAAGGAGGGGGTAGCTCAGGTGAGGATGAACACCTGGATGAAAATTTGGGGGTGGGGAGTTCTGGATCTAAATGGAATTGGCGCTTGGGAGGGGCACTGAGGGTGGTGTCTAGAGTTCTGTGAGGGGGCTGAAGCTGCAGAAGTCAAGGTGGGCTAGGGAGGATATATTAGGGAGAGAAACCTCGCTGGTAGTTGAGGAAGGTTTGGAAGGGGTGAAAGATCCCCAGGTGAAGACAGGACTTGGAGCGCTGAGGCTGGACAAGGGGAAGGCGAGCACTTGAGGAGTGTGGGGGTGACCCAGGGGCTGCTAAAAGAGCAGAGTATTGGAGGCATAGTGAGTGGGGTTGAGCAACAGGCCCGAGGAGTGCTGGGAAAAGTGGAGGGAGGGTAACTACTGTGTATCAGGAATTGGCCTGTCCATATTCTGGGCAGGAAGGAGGGGCGGTCATGAAAGTACTTCAGGGGACACCCTAGTTGGAAGGGTAAGGGTGGTGCTGGAGATATGCAGGGTGAGCGTTTTTCAGTGAGACACGAGAGACTCTTCGGTATCTGGAATGGAAGCTGGATCACTGGAGCCAGTTTAAGGCTTAAGCTGAAAAGGGCTTAAGATGGAGTATCTGAGCGAGAAATGGGGGGTTCTGGAAGGGAAAGCGAACGTTCTGAGGTTCCTGTGCCAGGAGATTCTCAAAGTGACAGGATTTCCAGATTCCGGGTTGCGGCAGCGTCCCAGGTAGGTGTTTGGGGGGTGGGAGAGGGTTCAGCAAGAGTCGTGAGTGACTGGTGTGAAGGCTGGGGCGGATCCCAGCGGGCGGCGGGGACCGGGAGGCCGGGCTCACCTGGGCAGGCTGTCCTGGAAGTGCATAGTGGGCACGATGCTGCGCTGCAGGTACTCGCGGGACCCCGAGCCTGAGCTAAGGGCCCGACACAGGGGCGCCGGGCCGCGGGGCCAGGCGCGCAGCAGCAGCAGGCGGGCCACCATCGTCCCGGGAGGCTGCGGCGGCGAGAAGGCGGGGGGATGGGAGTTCGCGGGGACAGAGACAAGGCTGCCACCCCTAGGTCCCCAGGTCGCTGCGTCAGCAACTCTAGCCCTAGCGGCGCCGGTCCCCCAAGCCACTTCCGGCCCCTGGCCCCGCCCACGGGAGGGCCCGCCCCCCCGGCGCCGCCGCCGCCGCCGCCGGCCCCGCCCCAGGCGCACCAGGAGCTCCCAGGGTCCAGCCCACTGCGGGACGCGGAGCGCCCCCGCCTCCCCACTCCGCTAGTGTCCTCGCGGGTCACACTTCAGCTCCCTAGGCGGCGGCAAGCGGAGCTGCGGAGCGCCAGACCCACTCCCTTCTCCTGTTTCGGCGCAAGACAGAAACTGAAGCTGAAGGAATAGAAAGGAAGGAAAAAGAAAAGAAGGAAAAAAGAATCTGATAAACCTAAATTTAATCTAGGCTCCGTCCCAAGGAGATTGTGGGCACGATTTTAAACCCCTGTTTCCTCGTCTAAGAAACAGAGGTTTATGATCGATCACTCAACGTTCCTTTCACCATCCTAGATATGAAATGAGGTGGTTTGGTGTGTGCAGTGCCTGGCGCTGTGAGCAGTAGATGGTGATGACCGCTGTCGTTACTGGTGACCCCTGACGTTCACCCTGTGGAAGATCGGTTCACAGCCCAGCCGCCCTGCGACGTCGCCTGAGCTGGTATTAGAGGAAATGTGTGCAAGAGCCGGAAACCATGGAGTCGCGGGTCCAGCCACCTGTTCTGTGCAGAACGCCCCTTTTGAGCAGGATCTCTTCTGCTTGAACGAACATGCTTTCTCAGCTTGAATACTTCCAAAGGCAGGAAGCTCTGCCGCTGGTTCTAGAGAGACTTCTGTGCTCTGTGGACCACATGAAGGTACCACCAATCACCTCCAAGTTTCCTTCCAACTCTGACTCAAAGATTATAGGACGGGGGCGCCTGGGTGACTCATTTGGTTAAGCATCTGCTTTGGGCTCTGCTCATGATTCCCGGGTCCTGGAATCAAGCGCTACATGGGGATCCCTCCTTAGCAGGGAGCCTGCTTCTCCCTCTCACCCTGCCCTTGTCCCCTGCTTGTGCTTGCTCTCTCATGCTCTCTGTTGCGCTCTCTCTCAAATAAATAAATAAAATCTTAAAAAAAAAAAAATTATAGGACTGAAACAGAGATCTGTTGTCCCTCACCCATCACAAAACAAATAACCCTATCACACTCCAATCCCTGCTCTCAGCGGCAGCTGAACTATCAGGTAGGGTCTGCTCCCATTTCACTGAAGAAAGAGAAGTACCTAAAGACATAAAACAAGGGCGCCTGGGTGGCTCAGTCAGTTGGGCAGCTGCCTTTGGCTCAGGTCATGATATCAGGGTCCTGGGATAGAGTCCTGCATGGGGCTCCTCACTCGGCGGGGAGTCTGCTTCTCCTTTTCCCTCTGCCTGTTGCTCCCCCCACCCACTCTCTGTCAAATAAATAAAATCGTTAAAAAAAAAAAAAAAGAAGACATAAAATCATGTTGGCTGGCTTGAGGTTCAGAATTTCATTCTCAGAACTTGGACTTTCTTAGCTTCAGCTCTCCAGGTCATGGCCGTGTGTGTCTGAGGTAGCTGGCACTTTTGGTCTGTCCCACAGCTGGCTCAGCAGCGTCAGAAGCTGGAACACATCAGAAAGAGCACTGGACTGGAAATCAGAAGACCTGAGCTCTTGTCTCAGCTCTGTCTTTAATCTAGTCAGGTACCCGACTTGAACAGGAAGGTCACCAACCAGCTCTGATATTCTCGGTGGTGACTACAAATCCTTAAGAACTGAACATACAACTCAAAAATGCTGAATATCTAATCCTCCTTGCCTGAGGGGAGAACAGACAAAGCTGACCCAAACCTAAAACATCAGTGCTATTTGCCTACAGTGTACAGGGCCAGAGAAAGAATATCAAATCTTTTCTTAAAAATATCATTCCACCAGGGGTGCCCGGGTGGCTCAGTCAGTTAAACTTGGCTCTTGATCTCATCTCAGGTCTTGATCTCAGGGTTGTGAGTTCAAGCCCTGTATTGGACTACACACTGGGCATATCTATATAGATATCTATATATATCTATCTGGTTCTGGTATATCTATATCTATATATATATATATATCTATGTCTATATATATCTATGTCTATATATATCTATGTCTATATCTATCCATATATATTCTATTATATATTAATATTTAATATTAATATATATTATATTTTATTATATAATAAACATATATTATTATATATTATATAATATATAACATATGTTGATTAATATATAATCATATTAATTATATATTTATATAATTTTATATTTTATATAATGTTTATATATTTAATTATAAAATTATAATTATATAATTATAATATTATATAATTTATATATAATATATAATATATTTATATATAATATATAACTTGTTATATTATATATAATTATATTACATATTAATTAATATTACATATTAATTATATGTTAATATACAATAGAATATATATGGATATATAGATATATATAGATATCTCTATATATTCTATTGATATCTATATATTCTATTGCTTCTGTTTCTCTAGAGAACCCCAACCAGTACACTCATTAAAAAACATTTTGAACTCACATGTGGAGGGGTGCCTGGGTGGCTCTCTGCCCAGCTGGAAGCCTGCTTCTCCCTCTCCAACTCCCCCTGATTCTCCCTCTCCGACTCCCTCTGCTTGTGTCTCTCTGTGTTAAATAAATAAAATCTTAAAAAAAAAAAAAACCTCACTTGTGGATACACTAGATATTTGATTAAATCAATGAATGAGGAATTCAGGTTATGTGAAAAAAAATCTGTCTTTTTACCTTATAACTAAGCTGACATTCACTTTTTGAAGCATTGCCCAGACCTGATGTGAAATGTTGGGGTTTGGGAGCAAATGGTCAAGAATTCTTGGGGGCATCTTCAAGGCAAAAAGGTGGTTTTATCGAAGCATGGGGACAGGACCCAGGGGCAGAAAGAGCGGCACTGGGGTTGTGAGGAGTGACTGATGATATACTTTCAAGATGGGAGGGGGTTAAGGATAGTGTAAGTCCCCAAGGAGTTTGGAAGCAAGGTTTCCAAGGCCTCGAGGGGCTAGCTGTTGTTAGGAAAAGGTCATTTACTACTGTCCAGTAAAACCTTAGTCCTGAGACCCTTCGGACATGTACCAGTGAGCCCTATGCTTGGAGGATGATTGCTAACATACATCTTGGGGAGGGGGTAGAGATAAAGGAAGTTTCCAAAGGGATTTTTACAGGATCCTGGAGGTCGGGCTAACGTCAAGCTGAGGTTGCTTTTTGCCTCAGCACCGTGCTAACATCGAGGCAGCTAAGCTCCTGGAGGAAGGCCGCTCTGCCTGTCTCAAGGACTTGTGAAAGGGCGGTCAGTTCCAAACAAGTTTAATTCTTTTTCTTTTGCCTTTCTTCTCCACGTCAGAACTACTGGAGGAAGAGAACAGAGGGCCAGAGCATAAAGGCCTGACAGGGTCCAGGTAATTTGCAAGGTGCACCTTTTGAGGGACCCAGAGGACCGAGTTCAAGCATCTCAGACACGGGCTCCGGTCATTCGAGCCGGCAGGCCTCCAGGTCCCTGGTTATAAGGACACACTGGAGAAGGGGCTGCGAAGGGGGCTGAGTGTGGCCTGGGCGAGGTGGAAACTGCACCCACAGCTGAGCGCGCCTCCTGAGGGAAGCTC
>JAQQSY010001727.1:0-14163 GCA_028646535.1 Procyon lotor
ATAAAATCTTTAAAAAAAAAAAAAAGATTTTATTTATTTATTTGACAGGGAGAGAGAGATCACAAGTAGGCAGAGAGGTGGGGGGGGGGGAGCAGGCTCCCCGCTGAGCAGAGAGCCCGATGCAGGGCTCGATCCCAGGATGCTGAGACCATGACCCGAGCAGAAGGCAGAGGCTTTAACCCATTGAGCCACCCAGGCACCCCAACCTCTACTCTTTTAATATAAAATGGCTCAGCATACTTCAAAAGATGATGGGATACGCAATGCCAAACATGACCCATGATCAAGAGAGGGAGTAGTCAACAGTGGACCCAGAGAAGGTCCAAATGTTGAAAATGCTCAGCCGCTATCTCTTCAAAATATTTACTCTGCCCCATTCTTCCATTCTTTCCATTTAGGACTTTAATTACACATTAGGCAATTTGTGTCCCACAGATTCAAGAAGCTTTGAACAAGCTCAGAATAAACACAAAGAAATCTATTTACTTAGGTACATGTAGTAGGCAACTTCCTATGTGGCCTCCGACAATCCCCACCTACTGGTACTGACAACCTTGTGAAATCCCAAATCCCTTGCCCTTAAGTTACTTCTAACCAAAAGAATACACTCAACACTGAGGGGATACCACTTCCACTATCAGATTACAAAGACTATGACTTCTGCCTTACCAGCAGGCTATTATTCCCAGTCAGCCTTCCCCTTTCGATGATGCAAGCTGCCTCGTGGGACAGACGAGTGGCAAGGAACTGAGGGCAGACAACTAGAACCGAGAACCCTCAGTGCCACAACCTGAGAACTGAATCTAGCCAAACACCAGGTGAGCTTGGAAACAGACCCTTCTAAGTCTTCAGCTCAAACCCCAGAGCTGGCCAACACCTGGACTGCAATCTTGAGACCAGCTCGGCTGTACCTGGATTTCTAATTTACAGAAACTCTGGAATAATAATAAATCTGCATTGTTTTGAACCACTAAGTTTTGGGGGTAACCTCTCATGCAGCAATAGATACCAACTATACCACATCACAGTAAAACTGCTGAAAATCAAAAACAAAATGAAAATCTTTTTTTTTTTAAAGATATTTCTGCTTCAGATATTTTTTTTTTTTTAAGATTTTATTTATTTATTTGACAGAGAGGAGAGAGATCACAAGCAGGCAGAGAGGCAGGCGGGGGGGCGGGGGGGGGAGAAGCAGACTCCCCGCTGAGCAGAGAGCCTGACACGGGGCTCGATCCCAGGACCCTAGATCATGACCTGAGCCGAAGGCAGAGGCTTTATCCCACTGAGCCACCCAGGCACCCCAAAATGAAAATCTTAAAAAACAGAAAAAAAAGTACTATCTTGAAAGGAGAAACAGTAAGACTGTACTGAAAGGGAAGGGGAAAAAAAAGCACCAACTGGAATTTCACCTGGGGAATTTCACCTTTTTAAAATAAAGACGAAACAAAAATGTTTCAAACCAAAAAAAAAATTTTAAATAAGAAAAAGGAAAACCAAAGCCATTGCCAACAAAACCTCGGTAAAAGAAATAACAGAGTAAGCTGTCCAGACTAAAGAAAAATAACACAGATAAGATACATGAGAAGACAGGAAGGAACTGAAAATATCAGAAAAGGTAGACAGTGGGTAAGCAAATGAGTATTCACTTTTTTTAAAAAAGGTTTTATTTATTTGACAGAGAGAGACACAGTGAGAGAGGAAACACAAGCAGGGGGAGTGGGAGAGGGAGAGGCAGGCTTCTCGCCAAGCAGAGAGACAGATGTGGAGCTCAATCCCAGGACCCTGAGATCATGACCTGAGCCAAAGGCAGACACTTAACGAATGAGCCCCCCAGGCGCCCCCAAGTATTCACTTTAAAACAACAGCAGGAACATTTGGAAAAATTTATAACGTATGTAAAAATAAAATATGACAATAGCCCAAAAGACAGGAGGATAAGAATTAACAGTTTTAATTTCATTTATTTGGGAAGTAGTAAAGTAACTAACGTAAATGGTCAACACATATTCTAAGCTCTAGGAGCTCTATGGAACCGCCAAAATAATAAAAGGATATAATACCTAAAAAGAAATAAAGAACAATATAATAATTAATCCAAAATAGAAGGAAAATAAAGAGATGGGAACACATATAAAAGATATCTGGTAGACTAAACACAATTTTAAGTAATTATGTTACTAACATAAATTATAACTAAAGACTCCAAGTAGGAGACTGAATAATAAAATTATATACTGTTTACAGGAGACATGAGAACACGGAAAAATGTTTGCTTCACTACAAGTAGAAGGACAGAAAAAGATGCACTATGCCATTACTAACAGAGAGAAACCAGGGCTGGCTATACTTAGGTCAAGTCAGACTTTGAGGTGAGAAGCTATGAGAGAGAGAACATTTCCTAATTTTTAAAAAAAGGTCAAATTCTGGAAAAGGCAAAACTATGAAACAGTAAAAAGATCAGTGGTTAGGAGGGAGGGAAGGATAATCAGGCAGAGCACAGAGGCTTTTTAGGGCAGTATCTGTATGATACTGTATGAGTGGGTACGTGTCATTTGTCTAAACCCACAAAACGCACAACACCAAGAGTATCCACTGTAAATATAAGAGAAGCTTAATGTAAATCTATGGACCTGGGTGATTATGGTGGGTCAATACAGGTTCATCAACTACAGCAAAAATGTAACATTCTGGGGGAATACAGAAAATGAGGGAGGCTGTGCACTTATAGGGGACAGGGGGAGATGTGAAATCTCTATCATCTGCTCAATTTTGCTATGAATGTAAAACTACTCTAAAAAAAGTCTTCTTAAAAAAAAAAAAGTTACGGGCGCCTGGGTGGCTCAGTGGCTTAAGGCCTCTGCCTTCGGTTCAGGTCATGCATGATCTCAGGGTCCTGGGATCGAGCCCCACATCCCGGCTTAGCAGAGAGCCTGCTTTCCTCTCTCTCTGTCTGCCTCCCTGCCTACTTGTGATCTGTCAAATAAATAAATAGAATCTTTAAAAAAAAAAATAGTTAATCCAATAGGAAGGTAACAATTACGAATTTGTAGGTACCTACTAACATACATAAAGAACTGGAAAAGGAAAAATAACTCTACAATTACAGATGGAGAGTATAACAATCTTTCTCAGACACCAACAGAGCCAAATGGCAAAAATCTGCAAAGATTTAGATGTGAAAGGAAAAAAATTCATGTGACTTTTGTCCCTAAGGTGCAAATACCTATTACGATTAGGGGTGAGCTATCCTTTCAGAGCAGTCCAGCTGCGGTGCCTGGCGAACTCTCTATAGAGCATGCTCTTGATCTCAAGATACTGAGTTCAAGCCCTGCGTTGCGTGGAGAGCTTACTTCAATGAAATACCACAAAGCTAAGTGATTCTAGGTTAACAACCCCACTACCATTAGCCAGCACCTAGCTGAAGGTACCACCAGCGCCCCATCCCATGATGTGTTCATCCATAAATGGGTAAATACCAGGTATCATTCATTCAGACATAAAAGCCAATAGAGACTGTATTTTGTTATCTCATTTAGATCCTACAAATATAAATTAAGCCAAGGGTAAATCTACCCAACCAGGACTTTTCACGCTACCAACATCGTTACTTGTAAGTACTGATTATTACTGTGTGCCAGGCATTGTAAGCCATTTTTTCTCCCATGTTTACAACAATGTTTTGATAAAATTACTATTATCTTTGGGGCGCCTGGGTGGCTCAGATGGTTAAGCATCTGCCTTCGGCTCAGGTCATGATCTCCAGGTCCTGGAATAGAGCCCAGCATTAGAATCCCAAGGAAGTCTACTTCTCCCTCTCCCCCGCTCATGTTCTGTATCTCTCTGTCTCAAATGAATAAATAAAATCTTTAAAAAAAAAAAAATTACTGTTATCTTTTGTTACAAAGATCAAGAAACTCAGGTAGCGATTAGAACATCTAGAAAGCAGCACAAGTTAGGATTACAGCCCAGACACCTGGCACAAAAATCCAAGTTTCTAATTTCTATACCGCTATATTGCTAGACTGTAACTTGTCATCACACTGCCATGATCATTAAACAGTTCCGAATTATCAATGAAATGCCTATAGAACAATTGATCTCTATAGTCAACTACAAAGGAAATGCAGAATCCAGACAGAAAGAAATTAGCTGTGTCAGTATCCCACAATGAAAATAAAATAGTGGAGTCAGAATACCCAATACAAAGTTGTTTTTGTTTGAAATGGATAAATAAGTAGAATTGCCATAAAAAAAGGGTCAACTCAACTCTCAAGTAGAGTCTATCTAACAGTGCACCCAATTCTAAGTCTTGGTTTATAATCTACCATAATTTGATTCCTTAATCCAGTAGGGAGGTCACAATGGTAATCCTGCTCTCCCCTTGGTTGGGGGAGTTAATTCCTAACTGAGGGAGATGGACAAATAAGAGATGAGAAACAGAAAAATGTATTGATACATTTGTACAAATTATTCTGTTATAGTAAGAGGTTTTGTAACGACTGAACTATTTTTAACATTTGATAGAGTAAAAAGTAATTTATTACAATAAATTTAAAATACATCTCCAAGTGTTAACTTTTAGAAATATTACACTTAGATTTGACAAAGTTTGCAATCTTAAGGTAGCTGAAATAATTATATTTGTAGTACAGTGTGAAATGCTCATAGACAGTGAAGTGATGTTAAATATCTTAAGATTAGGGGCACGTGGGTGGCTCAGTGGGTTAAAGCCTCTGCCTTCAGCTTGGGTCATGATCTCAGGGTTCTGGGGTCGAGCACCGCACTGGGTTCTCTGCTCAGAAGGGAGCCTGCTTCCCCCTCTCTCTCTGCCTGCCTCTCTGCCTACTTGTGATCTTTGTCAAATAAATAAAAAAATCTTAAAATTAAATTCTCATCGCAAATCAAATGTCAATAAAAAGCAAAATATAGTTTCTAGAAATATTACTCTATCTGTAAGATCAGTAACTGAACTTAAAGATTTAAGAAAAATGACTATTTACAACTCTAATAAACGTATTTCAATACAAGTAACTTTAAGCCTTTTCCTTAAAGGCCTATTAAAAGTTTAAAAGAAAAAGCATGACGCCAATAAATTCTCTAACAATAGGCTCCAATGTAAGGATTTCCTGATTTCATTTACTGGTTAAGGAGGAAAGTGGCCTACAGAATGGCATGTTACTCAATTACTGAGTCTATCAAATCATGTTCACCTTATTTAAACATGCTCCCCCTTTACAAATTAGGTCCTTTCTCACTCCTGTGCCCCATTCTGCAGCTCCATTTCCTTCTTCCTCTTTCATGTTCACCACCTATAAATCATGAACACCCCATTTTACGAATTCACAGGCCCAACTGCTAATGCAGATAAGTAGTTTCAATTCTTTCAAGAAATATCAAAAATACTCTTGCTTCCAAAGTACATGTTGGAGCAACAACGTGGTGCAAGTCTACGATAAACTGTAACTTTGTAAGCAGTGACACTGGAATCACCTGAAAGGTTTCAAAAACTAGCAATATCCAGTCCCAACACGAAAATTCTGATTTCACTGGTGTGAGACATGGCCTGAGTATCCAGATTTTATAAAGCTCCCCAGATGGCTCTGATTAAAGAATGAGAACTACTGAAAAAAAAATAAGTTTAACGATACAAGGAAACAAACAGCATAAGGGAACTATCCCACAAAACCCAAAGGTGAAACATTTTACAGACTGACCAAGTCAAGTGTCTTCAGGAAATCAATGGCACAGGAGAAAAAACTATGAAAGATGAGATGGAAAATAATTTCAGTACAACACATGGACCTTGCCTGAAGCCCAATTCGAACTAAATATAAAAGAAATCCAAGGAACAAGAGGAAAAACAAATATGACCCAAATATATAAACAAACCTACATATATATCATCAAAGAATATTATTATTCTTTGGATTTTAAGTGACACTGGCACTGTGGTGGTCTAAGAAATAGTTGTTCAACTTTTCGAGACGCACTCGGAAGAATTGAGAGAGAAAACATAATGTCCAGATTCACTTTAAAATACTTCAGCGTTTTAACCAATAAAATAAAGGAATGTCTGGAATTTGCGTTAAAACAATACAGCCTAGGGCAGGGAGCTAACAGAAGCAACATTCTTTGATAATCACTGAGGCTCCTAAGTAGTACCTAATGGATGGTTCATTATTCTTATTTCTCTATGAGTTCCACTGGTAATTCATAAAAAAAAAAATTCTTCAAATAGAAGCCAAAATAAAGACAGCAAATTGGCAATGGGGTTCATTACATTATTCCTATTTGTGTATATTTGAAATACTGCTTAATTTAAATAAAAGCAGACTTGGTTTGGAGAGCTAGAAGCTACTCAGGTACTCTGACAAAAGAGTAACTCTCCTATATACAAGCAGTTCATCCTCTGTCACTAAGTTCTAGGAGAGGGAAGAGGCGGTGAAGGCAAAGGACAAAGAGGATATCCATCAGATTCAAGGAGCCAGGTGATGAGAGAGGACCTGGCTCACAGCCACAACACAGGAATGTATCGCAGAGATTTGGGGTAATTTTATGCAGAATTTTAAGTAGGGTTTTAAGCAATTCTAACAGAAAAGCCAAAAATGTAGTATTTTAAAAATTTTCCAGTAGTTACAGCACTTCAAAATTTACACAATTCTGCCACAGCACAACTGCACGATCAATAATACTCTTCTGCTTCCCTGATAACACTGTTTTCTCTCACCAGAAGGTGTAAAACAACGAGTAGTTCTTCAAAACGTTTCCTATACTCAAGTCACATTCTACCACCAAATTCTATTACAGGTACTGGAACTGTGGTAAAATATCATTCAGGTTTTTGTTTTGTCCTCAGCTGTTTTCCTCATACAAGATGCTGACACAGAGGCGCCTGGGTGGCTCAGTGGGTTAAAACCTCTGCCTTCGGCTCAGGTTATGATCTCAGGATCCTGAGATGATGCGGGATCCAGCCCGGGCTCTCAGCTCAGCAGAGAGCCTGCTTCCACCTCTCTGCCTACTTGTGATGTCTGTCAAATAAATAAATAAAATGTTAAAAAAAAAAAAAAAAAAAAGATGCTGATATGGCCTGGCAACTGAAAGAATCCTTTCTCCTAATACACAAGTTGGCAAAAACATTTTCCTAAAGAATGTTTTGTTTCATATGACAAGTGCGTGAGAGCAACTCAAAAAGTTGACAAGGTGCAATGAAAAGCGTAATGTACGCTAATGGTGCTCTAAACGGAGAAACTGCACAGTTAGGACCCACGTTAAGTTTAATACAGCAAGCTCAATACAAAAATTCACCAAAGTAAGTCTTCTAAGGCATTCAACAAGTACTGTACAGTTTAGAGAGGTAAAAGTACTGGAGGAGTGGCATACTGTCACGGCAGCAAGATTTTTATGACGCTGCTGACGGGAAAGAAAAACATGCTAGAGAGAGGAACATTTTTCCACCTTTCAGAAACCAACGATTCTATTCCTAGGGAACAAGTGGTTAGAGGAGCTGGGCGGGGCAAAAGAGGGAAGACCAATCAGAGATCGAGTTACAAGTCGGGGACGAAAACAGAAGGATGAGAGCAGCTCGCTGAGTGGCTGGAGTCCCCCCCAACCCGCGCGCACGCGCGCCCCCGGCTCTCACCAAAGGCAGCCGCACCTGGGGACCCACCCCACCGCAAACCGCGGCGCAGGGTCGCCCCCACCTCCCGCCAGCCGCCCCCCGCCCCCGGCCATTTCCTCCCAAAATAAACCCAGACGCCCCAAAACAAAACAAAACCTGCCTAGGGAGTCCCGCTCTCCCGGGGTCGCCCCCGAGCACCGCTCGGCCACTTCGCCCCATGAGCGAGAGCCCCGACAAGGGGGCGGGGAGCGGGTGCTCGGAAACACGGGGATGGAAATGTCAAAAATCTCACCAATTCCTCGTAGCTCCTGTTGTGCTCGTTGCCCTCCCAGTCCAACCTCTTCGGCAGCAACTGCAAAGGCACGAGACGCACACGAGTGACAACCGCGCGGGGCCGGGCGAGGGGCCGCGGGGCCGGGCGGGGGGCGGCGGGGTGGGCCGGGGTGGGGAGCTGGGGGAGCGGCCCCGCCAGGGTAGGGAGGGGGCACGAGGGGACGCGGCGGGGCGGGCGCGGCGGGCGCCACGAAGCACAGACCTGGTACTGCTCCAGCTCCTGCACCAGCACCTGCAGCCGACGAGACGCGCAGTTAGGGGGGCGGGGGGCTCCCGGGTCCACCCGGCGCCCCCCACCCGCGACCCCAGGCGGCGGCGGGGCCGGGCCGGAATGCGGCGGCCAGCGCCGCCGCCGCCGCGGCCGCCCCCGGGGCCCGCACTCACCTGGGCGGCTCTCCGACACGGGCCGGCCGATAGGTACCGGGCGATGAGGAAGTACAGCTCTGCGGGAAGACGGGGAGTCGGGTCAAGAGCGGGCGCGGCAGCGGGGAGGGGGCCGCGGCCAGAGCCGAGCCGGGGGCGTCGCGGGGAGGGCTCGGGCGGCGCGTCTTACCCGACTCGATGAGGGGCACCGGGCGTCGGGCGGGCGAGGGCTCCGCCATGGCCGGGCGCGGGGCGCGGGGCGGGAGCGGGCGAGCGAAGCGTGTAGGCCGCGCCGAGGCCTGAGCGGGCCGGCGTCCCTCTACCTCTGGCGCGCCGCCGCCGCCGCCATGCCGTGCGCGCCGCCACGCCGATGCCTCCGCGAAGTAGTCCCTCCGCGGGAGAGAAAGTAGTCCCCGCGCGGCGACCGCCCGGTGCCCCTGTCCGACCGACGGTGGGGCCGCCCCAGATCGGTTGCCTGAGCCCCTTCCTTCCCCGTGTCAGGGGCGCCGCGACGGGAACGTGGAGGGTGGGCAAAGGCCCAGGCCCGGGCTGGCGGCGGGTGGGGGCGGGGAGAGCGCGTGGCCGGGATCCCTGCGCGCGGTGAGGCGGCGCCCGGCCATTGTGAGGCGGCGGCGCGGCGGCCCAGCTCGAGGCTGGGCGGGCGCCGGGGCGGAGGTCGGGCGGCGCGCGGGGGCGGGGGCCTGCTGGGGGCGCGGCGGGGGTGGGGACAGGTTCCCTGGCCCTGCCGGAGCGAAGCCGATCCCCGCAGGGGCGCGGGACGCGCTGCGGGTCTGGGGGGGGCGCCCGCTTCGGGCTCCCCGAGGGGACATTTCTCGGACAGGCATCTGGGGCCGGTGTGCTTGCCCCCCACGAAAGATCGCTCGCTTGGAGGACGCGAGACCCGTAAAACTGAGAGTCGCACCACCCGCAGAGAGGAGAACGCCGGCCGGCCCGCGAAGCTTTCCCCGGGGACGGGAGGACGGGTGCGGGGAAGCCACAGGTTGGGCGGAGGCCAGGGGTCCGCGGACACGGACAGGCCGCGTCTTGGAGGGCATGGCAGACGTCCCCGCAAACGTCCCCCGGGACGGAAGGATGATAAGAAAGACCGAGCCGCAGGCCTGGGAGAGCCCGGCGGTCCAGCAGACAGAAAGGGTTAAGGAAAATGCAGTACTTCGCAGAGGATGTAAACCTTGCTAGTCAGGGAAAGCAGCCTGGAACCGGCGATGACTTAGCCGGATGGGAAAAAGGGATGGGAGGAAGGGGCCGTACAGGCAGCAGCCCATTCGCAGGAAGAGAAGCAGGAAACTTGGGGGAACACATGAGGGGAACCGTGTGTAATTAGGATTCGAAGCTGCAGCAGTGGACAAGGTCTTGGGCCTCTCTTAAAAATTGCCGTGCTAGCTTCTGGGGTCATCGCTCAGCCTGTCCAGGGCATCCTATTCTGAGCCCAAAAGAACAGCAGTGAGCAAAGCAAAGATCCCTACCCTCCGCGGAGTATATACACTGTGGTTCTAATTCCTACTCAGTGTAATAACCTCCACTGCCTGTGGAGGTTAAATGCAGTGGTTCAGCTCAGTTTCAGATGGAACTGACCCTGAGTCTTGTGCCACAATTAGATGTGTGACTGAGTAAGTCACTTAACCTCTGAGCCTCAGTATCCCCTCACTTGTACACTATAAATCATATTTGTGTCTACTTCGTAGGGTTATGAGCGTTTACAACCCTGTCGGTTAATATGTGTTCCTAGTCTATATTAATAAGCACGATGTCAGTGCTGGTTTTTTATAATTATCTACACCAGGTTTAAATAAGTTCTTATATATGTTTGTGAATGAACAACCCAAACATGTTCAGACAACTACATCAGTAGTGTGTTCTTAAATCTGTTAATTCGGCAAACATTATCAACGATGGAGAAAAAAACAAGAATAAGCGACATCTTTGCCATCAAAGACTTTGATGTCTTTTAGGAGAAACAGATGTAAGCAAATGACAAAATTCAGGGCAGAGAGAGAGCAACCTGCCTGTGGGAGGGAGAGTTGTTAGAGAGGTTTGAGCCCTCCCAACTTCTGTGTGGAACAGGATTCCAGGCATCTGAATGACAAAGGGCCAAGACATGAGTAACATTTCAAGTTTGAGAAACTCTAGTATGACTATATTTGGGGTGACTTTGGAGGTATGGATGGGACTCACTAAGAATTTAAAACTGCATAAAAAAAATTAAAATTGGGAGCAATCAAAAGGTTCTAAGCCAAGGGACAGTTTTAATTTTAGGATTGATTTAACAGTATTAGGACCAAGAGGCGGGAAAACCACTTAGGTGACCTTTTAAATAGGAAAGAAATGAAGATGCATTCGGCCAATGGACATAAGGACAAAGAGGCAGAGACAGGATCAGAAACATGGAAGTCAAGTCAGCAAGATGAGGTTGTAGTGGAATGAGAAGAGTCACAAAAGTCTCAAGTTTGGGGCTTAGTAGGTCAAGGTTGTGCCACCAACTAAGATAGGACAGACAGGCTATAGCTCATTTGTTAAAATGCATACTTGGCACAACCTGATTATTTGAAGTTACATACTTAGCACAACTTGATTATTTGAAGTTACAGTGCATATTTGTGGGACGCCATGATCTGATGCTAAAGATTACCCAAGTTAGCAAGTGATAAAGACATAAGGAAGGTAAGATTTAAACTTTCAAAGATTGACCCAGGAGTTGCCTATTTCACTTTGGGCTTTTTGTTTATTTGGTTTCGGTTTTAGTATTGAAAGATTGTCTCTTTTAGCAATCTCTATCCCCAATGTGGGCCTCGAACTCAGCACACCAAGATCAAGAGTCCCACAATCCACCAACTGAGCCAGTCAGGCCCCCCGACGTATTTCACTTTGTCACAACATCATAAAAGCAAAAGATGGTCCCCAAAACATAAGAATTCATATCTCAAGTACATTGTCCAAAACTACAGTTCCAGTATGGGCAACCCAGTAACCACTACAAGACATCAAAAGTGAGGATAGTTTTCCTTTGCAAAAGCCCAGCTAGTTAGTCCCTTTACAACCTACTCAGAGGTCCTTGACAAGTACTGCTTGTAGATTTGAATGAGAAACGCAAAGATTCTGACAAGAGGCAGAATATCTTCCCCATTCAACTCTCAAGTGACAGAAACCCAGATTTGATTCCCACTTCTGCCACCTGAAAAAGGAGATAGACTCTCCTGTTGGCAGCTCACAGTGGGGGACCTGCCAGGAGTCTCCAAACAAAGCCTAAGCCATGTGTACGTTCCCCCTGCAACTGAACCCAAACCACTCCAAATGCCGACACTAAGGTTTGCTTTTGGGTAAATGGACATAACTTGAGTTGCACCATGGGCAAGCTATGTGGAGAGCCAAGTTCTAGAAGAGTTGCTAGATAAGCAAGGGCCAGAAGATCTTAACAGCTGGTGACATCGTCTGAAATGTTGTCTGTCCCCCATCTCCACCATAAGAGAACTAGAATGTGGCAGCCAAGACCTCTCCTGGATAAGCATCACTGATCCTTAGATGCCATTAATATGCTCACTTCCCAGCTAAGAAAGCTGAGGGAAGTGAAACCCAGAAGGGCCTGAGGGCGCATAGCCAGGCTACAAGCCCTGCTGGGACGCAACTACCTTCAACTGGACCCACGCACTACAGAATTCTCTCTCCCCTTGCCACATTTCACAAAGAATCACAGCCTGAGCAGGAGGGGACTCACACCAGACCTCACAGATGAGCTGAGATCAGAGATGGACAAGGACGGGCACGATCTCCTTTATCACAGGCAACTCTGCGTCGGATCCCCTAGTTCTCATTTTAAGCATCAGGAAACTGAGGTTTAGAAAATTTCAGGACTTGCCAACGGATGTAAACTCTTAAAACAGGGGGAAAAAAAAATCCAGCGGGACCTTCCAATTGAGCACTTAGGAGTTGCGAGAGCACCAAGTGTGAAAAGCATGTCTGAAAGATGGGGAGCAGAGCAGAGTTAGGGGCAACTTTGAAAGAGTGAAACAATGAGATCTGTGAGCAGCGGACACCATGCAAAGAAAACTATATACGTAATTTGAATTCTAATGACAGTGTGTTGGCGCGAATGTACGTTGACTGAGTTTCGTCTCATCCACGAAGCCCTGCTCATCCACACACCACAGCAGCAGGGCTCTGAGGGGCAGAATGAAGCAGATGACAGTGGACCTACAGAAGAGCGATACCACAAAGCTTAATCAGGTCACGGAAGCGAAATCCCAAGTGCACACAAAAACATTCCATTCAACAAAAGTTGTATCGGAAGCCTTCTCTAAGGCAGTGTGTGGCCATCATGGGTTTCAGGGCTTCTGTGAGCTAAATCCCCTGGGAGTAGAAGAGTTAGTATCTTGACTAAGGTTTCCAGAGGACTCTGGGAAAAAAGAATGAAAGAGCCCGATGCAGGGCCCGATGCAGGGCCCGATGCAGGGCCCGATGCAGGGCCCCTGGGATCATGACCTGAGCCGAAGGCAGACGCTTAACAACTGAGCCACCCAGGCGCCCCAAAGGTAACTGGTTTTTGATAAGCCCTCAGGCACTGGCAGACCTTGCATCTGATTGCGGAGGCTCCTCCTCCCCTTCCTACAGTGTCGTCTTTCCCACGGGACCTTTCCTGCCCTTTCAGTCCAAACCAACCAGCTGTCCCCTTAATGCTACTGGTCCCTGCCTCCTCAGCAAATTGCTTCCACGTTTCTCCCTTCCCTCCGCAGCGCCTGCTTCTCCCTTCTCACTGGCTCCTGTCCCTCTGTGTTCCCACGTCGCAGGCATCAGCCCGTGTCTGTGTCCAAGTCCCACCAGTTCTTTTGAAATGTTTCTCAGGGCGTTGGAGAGAACACAGCGTGACCGGATGGGAGAGACCTTGGGAACATGGGAGCTGGAGTCAGAATAGGTCCGTCTTTGAACGAGAGTGAAGCGAACTCTCAGGCTCAGCGTTCCTTCTAGGGTTTTGATCATCTTTCAGATAGGAATTAACCACAACAGATAACATTTGGTGACTGTGTCTATATCCTGGACCCTGCACTAACCCATTTACTTGTTTTCTTTAATGCTGCGAGATAGCAAGAATGCATGAATTCCTTGTGAGCATTTCAGAGAGAATGCCTCTAAAGCTCTCTGAACAATGCCCAGCTCTCAACATCATACTAGGATATAAAAATTATTTTTTTTCCTCCATTCCCTCAGTCATCAGCGAGTCTCTTTAAAGGTCTCCTTGACTCCCTACCCAATTATTTTATTCCTTGACTCCCTACCCAATTATTTTATTCCTATCACTACTTTTACCCTTCCTACTACTACTTCCTATCCTACTACTACTTTTACACTTCCTCAAGCACGATTTAACATATTCTCCATTCAAGCCTGTCTCCTTCCCTACCACCTAAACCCAAACTCCAGGCTTCCTTTGTAAAGCTGTGGAGGATCCTTGGCTTTCCACCCCTTTCTCCTCGGGGCATCTGCGGGAAAGCTGACTGCACCAGGCTGGGAGCTCTCCTGTCCACACACACAACCCACCCTCCCAACCCCTCCACTCCCCCTCCCATCTCCCCACCCCTGCTCCCACTGGGTCATGCCCTAGGAGGCCCCAGCAGGAGGTGGAAGAGTGGGAGGAGGGGGAGGGGGTCCTGTTTTCCCAGCACCTTTCCTGCCAAGCCTCAGGTCGCTGGTGGCTGCGGGTTCTCCAACTAAAGCCGCATTTCATGCCCGACAGCTCTGTCTCCATACAGCGACCCTCTCTCAGTTTTCATAGCTCGACCTCCCCTGGCCCTTCAGGACTTGGGCTTCTCTTCCGAGTCAGATGGGAGCTGCTGGAGGGG
>JAQQSY010001728.1:0-14163 GCA_028646535.1 Procyon lotor
CAAGTAATTTTTTAAAAATTTAAATTCAATTTAGTTAACATAGTGTATTATTAGTTTCAGGGGTAGACTTTAGTGACTCATCAGTTGTGTACAACACCCAGGGCTCATTCCGTCACGTGCCTCCTTCATGCCCCTCCCCTGGTTACCCCTCCAGCAACCCTGTTTGTTTCCTATAGTTCAGAGTCTCTCGTGGTTTGTCTCCCTCTCTGTTTTCATCTTATTTTTCCTTCCATTCCCCTGTGTTCATCCCCCTTTTTAAAAACACTGGTATTCTGGATCGTTTCTCAATCAAGAAAGCAAACTGTGCAGGGAATTTCATAGCATGTACTGAATATATAACGACAGAGGAAACATGACAGGCGAGGGGGGAGATTTGCAGGGCACCGAGCAGGCAGTGGAGAAATCCCCCAACCATGTCTTGCCATTCAGTGTGTGTAAGTGGAAAACTAGTCCATAGATCGCCTTAGTCTCCTTAGGATCCGTGGCCAGATGGATCTCTCACATGTTAGGACCAAGACTGCAAGTCACGAGGGATGATGAAAAGTTATACTTGATCAAACATCTGGTCTCCTCTATCCATGCTAAAAATGGCCATTGGAATATCACCAGTTGTGAACTGAAATCCCTTTTATTTGTTCATCATTCATTAAAAAATTCGCCAGGGACCAAATGATGAGAGTCCTATTCTCTGCCTTCACAGAGTTTATTGCCTAGTTGGAGAGATGTGGAGGTACCTTGTGAGGACACGGGACAGACTCTGGGGAGCCTGAGGGAAGGGTGGCAGGGTGGGGGCGGGCGGCTTCCTGAAGGGGAGGACCTCTGCCCAAGATCTTAAGGACCACGTACGAGCTCGTCAAACTAAGGGACTAAAGTACCGTAGGATGTCAAAGCCAATGTGCAAATTCACGGTGACTGTTTGGAGACTGCACGTATGGACCAACGTTGGCTGGACCAACACACAGGTGGGGACTGAGGGAGGCAAAGTGGGGGGTTCATCTTCAGGTGTCCGGCATCTGCAGGGCCCAAAATCAGGAGAAAAACTCTGGACACAAAGTGACCACTTGCAGCAGACAAAGCTGAAATACGGTTGTTCCCCAAAGTTCCTTCCTGGAGAAATTCTCCAACCAAGAACTAACCGCCTGTAAGTCACACAGGTTTGCCCCATTTTCACTCAGGGTAAAATTTCCTGGTAAGATTTCCATTTGTTAGTTTCAAGTGATAAAACCTAGTACTCCTCAAATGATCTGTTACTATCTGTCTTCCATTTACTGGCCCAGTGAACACTGACTGAAATGGCCAACCACGGTGAGTATTTCATTTCAGGGCTTTAATGGACATGGGGGGAGAGAACAGCAGGCATGTGGGGTGTCTTGAAACTGCCCTGACTACGGTTTGATATAACAATCTTTGCAACTTCTAGATCCATCTCTTGGCATTTAAGGAAAATATAGTATTTCGGACCCAAAGATATATGGGAAGTAGAAGGTTTGGTGATGGGTCTCAGGCAACAATGCAGGCAAGGCTTAGAGATGAACAACCAGCTTAGGAGAGTGAAAAGTTTCATACTTAGTCTTTTTCAACCAGGTTGAACCCTGAGGGGAAAGGGGAAATGTTTCATGGCAGGTCCTGAGAGGAGGATTTTCACCTGCGCCGTTCTCCCTGGGGCCCCTCAGATACAGAGTAGGTGGCAGAGTCCATACTCAGTGCACCGGGCTAGGGGCTCGTGTACGTGACTGCATCATCATTCGGTCTCTCAGAGGTCTTGACTCCTGTTAAGGGTCAGCCCGGCCCCAGTGTCTGACTTGGAGGACCGCAGGGGACTGGGCTTGTGTTTCTGACAGGCCCCCAGGTGGTCAGAGTCATGCTGTGAGAGCCTCCCCAGCCTCTAGCCCTCTGCCCACTCTGCCCCTGGATGGCACCAGCTCCCGACTGCCCCAGGGTGTGATACCCGAGCTGATGGATCATCCTTCAGCTCCAGGTCACTTGCTGATTTCTCAAGTGCAGGGAAAGCAGATCGCAATATATTTGGCATTTTGAAGGCGATGATCCCAGAATGATCCAAATGCCTTTTGTTAACTGCTAGTAGGTGTTGAAGTGGTTTGGTGACAGGCACCTCTCAAAATAAAGAATTGCAGTTGGGAAGTCCTCCTTTTCTGCTATCAGTGGTCAAAAAAAGGAAACACTGACACAGCCAACTATTATAGAATAGGTAGGTAATAGGTACTGATACATTAGATATACCAATATAGATTGATATATATTGATGTTGCTATATTTCTATGTAAATATGGGGGTGGGGAGAGAGAGAGAATGAATGAGAACATTCCATATCAAGATCCAAAGCAAGGCAGCCCCAGGATTTAGGAACAGAGAAACAGTAAACCCGCGGTGGGGGCAGGTGGCAGAGCAGGTGTGAGGACGCCAGAGTTAAAGTCAGAGCCCAGCAAGGTGCCCCAGGTGGCTGGAAGATGGAGACTTAAGGATAAAACTCAGGGCACTATGATATATTAGGGCAGAGGGTTTGTTTGGCTGAGGTCATATTTAAAGAGCAAGGCTCTCGCCTTCCTATACTTTATTGGTGAAAAATCCCATGAGGAAAGTGACTTAGAACAATGCCTCCTTCAATCTAGGAGCTCAGAAACGTTTGTTTGTAAAGGTGTAGGAGCTATTCCGTTACAGTCCTCTGGCACCTGTTAGCATGATTATTTAGAAAGCTTGGAAATTATTTTTAAGGACTTCTCACACATTCATTCAAGAAATATTTGCTGAGTGTGTGCTATGCTGTGGTCACTAAATATGCAATGGATTAAAAACAAGTCATGGTGCTTCCCTCATGGGGTCTGTTGCCTAATAGGTGAATAGACATCAACCAAGTAATCCCCAAGCAGTGAAATGAGGACTCAGCTCACGGGGATGGCTGTGTGAGACCGTGACAATGTGGGACAGAGAACTCTCACCTGGCCTGGGCAGCTGGAGAGAACGTCTGTGAGATGCTAACCGTGCGCGGAGACCTTGGCAGGAAAGAGAACTAAACCGGAAGCAAGGGTTGTTTTCACAAGTCAGTGGGGCGGCCATTTTGTCCTCCCAGTCGCCCTGCAAGGTGGATGGTGTTACTCCCAGTGTAGGTGAGGAAGCTGAGGCTAAGCAAGGCTTTCGGGTCACTGGGCCAGGAAGTAGCACCCTGGATCCATGCCCTGGTCTTCTGGGTGCATTTCTCTAACTTTGACGCTACCTCATTATTTGTATGAGAAAACAATACGTGTCCATATTGGGAGAGATCTTAAAAATAAGATAATTCAAGTTACTCATGTTATGTGTAAAAATTTAGAAAGGGAATTTGATTTCAGTCATGGATGGAATTCGGGGCAGAAGCAGGGAGATTTCTGAACTCACGGTCCTTTGTAGTCAAGCTCACCGCCCAGAGCCCTGCCGGCTCCCCACGTGACTCCCAGTCTCCTCCACGGCCCAGCTGCAGTGGACTGTGCACACCTGTAGAGTACTTCTCCAACTCGGGCACCACCAGGGGACTTTAAGTAAAAGACCTGTTGGGCCCCACCCCCAGAGTTTCTGATGCAGCCAGTTTGGGTAGGGCTGAGTGTTCACATTTCTAACCGATTCCCGGTGATGCCAACACTTCTGGTCCCAGGGCCAAACTCTGAGACCCAAACACTGAGCTAGGACACAGAGGATGCCTGTTAGGAAAATGGCCCCCATTTGGAGACCCGGCAGAAGGGGGAGCACTTGAACACTCTGAGCCTCACTGGTAAGGAGCAGACTCATCAGAGCTCCCTGCCCCTGCTCACCATTCTCTCTCTTCCTGGGCTCGGACAGGCTAGCCCATCCCTGCATCCAGACCTCTGCCTCCTTTGATGCTCAATGCAAATGGCACGTTGGGCTAGAGCTCCACCCTCCCTCTTCCCCCAGCTGGGATCTGAGCTGGGCTGACCTTGCACGTGCCCTTGGTTTCACGTGGTCTTCCTAGTACAGCGGTGAGCTTGCAGAAGTCACGCTCTCTGCTTTTGTGTCCCTACATACAACTTTCGAGAGTCTAGCACAAAGCAGGCCTTCAATATACAAGTGTTGAATAAAAGTGTTAAACTTTGAAAAGAATTTAGCCACACATTTTCACATTTTATACTCCTAATAGGCTCATGAGGCAATCTGAGCAGAAATATTTACCCCTTATTTTTAGAAGAGAGAAAAAGAGGACGCACATACGGGGATTGCAAATGAACCGCCACCGAGCGATCATGGGCTCCAGCGAAAAACGGTGCAATCAGACTTGACACGAAGGCGACTTTACAAAAGGACAGTTGAAGACGGTGCGGGCAGCATTCAGGGAAAGCCAGGACGAGGCAGGAGCGCTGGGGAGCGGACCCTGTGTAACCTAGAGAAGCCCCACGTGGAAAGGACCCTGCGAAGAGCTGTGGCCGTGGTGGAGAACGTCTGGGGGGACCAGCCGGGAAGGGAAGGGCACGCCTGTGTGTCCCGCCTCACCGTCCACCCGCCCCCCTCTCCTGCCCATGCGTCCCGACGGCCAAACGCAGCCGGAAGGCGAACGGGACTGGAGTCCACGCTGGGGGCTGGTGTCCATGGGCACCTGCTCGGAGCTGGGGGTGGGGGGTTAGAGGGCGGGTCCAGAAGGGACCAGTGGAGGCCCCGACTCCAGACTCGGATCTCTGCGCATCTTTTCCTCAACCCTGCGGCTGCTACAGGCTCATAAATCTTCCCGTTAAAAATGTGTACTACATGGAATGTAGATGGTTTATTGATAAAGACAGGACAGTTTAATTAAACTTTAGATGGGGTTGTTTTAGAAAAAGGCTCATTTTAGAATTCACACTTTCAAACAAACTTTCCGCTTTATGGGCGCTAGTTTCTTTAAAAAAAAAAAAAAAAAAGTCAACAAACCATAACACTGAAAACATTCCGTGCTAGCTTATTACAGACTGCCTCACTGAGCAGATTGTACGTTTATCCTCTGCGGTAGGACTTAACACGCACCCGGATAATGATAGAAAAATGAAATGAATTTCAACAAATCATCAAGGATGCGGTTTCAAAAGACTGGTGGAATTCTTAGTACAATAATCTTTTTTTTTTTTTTTTTTCCCCAAGTCATGTTTATTTTATGAGTCTGAAACAACTGATTCCAATAAGTCTTTGGGCTATGGAAGCAGAAAAGGAACACGATGTGATGTAGCATAGCATAAAATATGAAGCAATCACTCACACGTAGCTTGCAGTACATACGTCAATAAACTTGCACTGTATCGAAGCCAGTGGAGGATAGGAGATGTTCATGGGGAAGATGTTTATTCCACGCATTGTAAAAGATCCATTTTTCTTCGGCCTGCCAAATGTGCCTGAGAGTTACTACTAATTTATCACGAAAAAGCAGGCACCAGCGTGATCGAAGCAAGGGAAACCGGATCATTTCTCATCTTGTTCTTTTGGACCTTAACGAGGTACCTCGGGGATGCGGCTGTCGTGAGCGCGGGCCCACAGGGCGGGGCCTCGCCCCGGGTCAGCGGAGGTCGGGATGATGCTGAGAACACAGGCCTGAAGACCCGGGTTCCAGGGGGGGCTCTTCCAGGACCTGGATGTGTCCACCCCCCCCCAAGCCTCAGGGTTAAAACGAGAGAAACACAGTGTGAACGTGGAAGTCCCCTCCGGAGATGGTGTTTATGGTTCTCAGGTGTGTTCTGGAGCCTTCGCGCACCCGGTATGACACGTCGTCGTCTCTCCTCTGGGCACGCGGCCCGATGCTCCCCGCAACCCCTTTCTGCCTGTCTCCGAGCAGCTCCGATGAAAAGGTGCTCTGTAGAGAGGGCTGGCTTGTGAAGGACAAAAGAGTAGCTCAAGGACAGCTCCAGGCTGGAGAATCTGGAGCCTCGGGGTTTCTATGAGTCTTCTATTGCTGCATGACAAGTTACCACACACACAATTATTTCCGTGAGTCAGAAATCCGCGGAGAGAGGGCTAAACTGGGTCTCATGCTCCAGAGCTTACGATGCTGTACCCCAAATGCCCGCCAGGCTGCTTTCTCATCAGATGCTTGCCTGGGAAAAGATCTGCTTCCAAGGTCCCTCAGAGCTCATTTCCCAGTGGCCACGGGGCTCGTGGTTGCTTACTTCTTCGAGGCCAGCCGGAGACCGTCTCTCTCTTCAGACAGGGGCCGGCCCTTCTTTCAAGGGCTTTCCCTGGTTAGGTCATGCCCACCGAGGATAATCTCAAATTTTATTAAGGTTCCTTTAAAAAAAAAGATTGTATTCATTTATTCAACAGAGAGAAAGTATAGGCAGCAGGAGGGGGAGAAGCAGACTCCCTGTTGTGCAGGGAGCCCAACATGAGGTTCCATCCCAGAATCCTGGGACTATGACCTGAGTGGAAGGCAGACGCTTAACCAACTGAGCCACCCAGGCACCCATCGATTAAGGCCCTAACTGATGGAGGTCTTAATTACATTTGGATGCCTTCATCTTTGTCAGATAACAGAACCTAATCACTGGACGAACGCCCCTTCCTAATCAAAGGTCCCTCTGCCCTTGAGGTCGGGAGACCTCTCCATCCCTCTACAGGGATGTAGAAAACGCAGTGGCCTAGAATCATGGGACCATTGTAGCATTTCGTATTCCTAAATAAATATTTTCTGTATTCCATTTATTTTTCAAGACCAGGAGTTCTGACCCTACTTCTTTGAAACGGCATTTGGAGGCATTTGGAATCGACGCTCCCGCCCTCCGGGTTGCTTTGGCCCAGACAGGGCAGCTCTGGGTTTCCCACTGCAGACGGCGCTGTGGGTAGTTTATCATTTCTCCCCCTGGTCTCTTCCAAACCAACTGCAAATTACTTCACAGCAGAGACTGGGATTTTCAAATCTTTGTATTTATATCTAGCACGTACAACTTCCACATAGTAGACACTCCGTGATTAATGATTGATTGCTAGTATTAAAAAAGTACTTAATGTGTGTATGGTTCTTCGAAGTTTATAAATCACTTTCATTTGCTTTATTTCGCCTAACTCTGTGAAGTGAATGGAGCAGAAATTAATGTATTATTTTCAAGATAAGTCATTGGAAGATGGCATAGTGGCCAAAGATAAAAAATAAATAAATAAGTAAAGTAAAAAAAATGTACTTGGATTAGCTATGTTTTCACACGTGTAACGAACGTAAAAGCAAAAAATGCAGAAAATCACTATTGTTTAACTCAGAGCTAGCCTGGCTTCTATTTTTCACTATCACTAGAATGTTTCTTGGACAGGGGAATCCTAGTTTTTGTTTATTTAAAAAGTCCCCACTGTTTTATTAATGTTGCACGAAATGTTAGCACTTCCACATTCAAGAAAACAGCGTCGGGGGAGGGCTGCTCAGGCGGACCAGGGAGGGATCCGCATAGACTAGACTGTTCTCATCTGCAAATGTGTTTCTTCTGCTTTATTACCCCCGGACACATTTTAAAGTGAAAATATTCAAATAGTATAGAATTGTTTAATGTGGCAGAACTAATGTCATGAGAGAAAATAAATGTAAATCTACAGACTTCATGAAAAAAAAATAAATGAAACACTGCCATAGTAAGTGATTTCCTGAGGACCATGAGCCACAAGATGGCACGTCCGTTGGCGCACGAACACCTTACGTTTCTAGCTCTCTTTTCAGTTCATGGTTCAGCCTGGTGCAGGGAGGCTGTGGGGGACTCCAGAGGAAGGGGGCCCATCCTCCCGGGAGGCGCTTATTCCCATGCTGGGGAAAGGCAAGCTGCAGGAAGGAAACTAACCCCCAAGGAGGGAGCAGAGGACATCTTATCTGAAGGGAGTGTTTTGGATTGTTTGTGTTCCCCCCAAAATTCACAGGCTGAAACCCTACTCCTCTGTGTGTTAGTAATAGGAGGTGGGGGCTCTGGGAGGTAATTAGAACTGGATAAAGCCACGAGGTGGGGCCCTCGTGCTGGGACTAGAGTCCTTATAAAAGTCACCCTGGGGTCACCTGTACAAGTGAGGATGCTAGAAGTCAGCAGTCTACGACCCCAGAAGGCAGCTATCACTGCAACACTACTGTGCTGGCACCCCGATCTTGGAATTCCAGCCTCTGGAACTGTGAGAATTCAATTTCCTTTGTTTATAAGCTACCCAGTCTATGGCATTTTTGCTACAGCAGCCTGAGCTGACTAAGACAGGAAAAATAGCGTTCTAAGCGAAAAGAATCCACCTACAAATGAGTAGAGGTTTGAGAGAACTCCAGGTAGGCTGAGCAAGTCAAAGAGAAGTTCAAATGCGGGCAGAGTGAGGGGAGGGAGGGGGCAAGGGAGAGAGGAGCCGGAGGAATCGGGTGGGCCAGGCCCTTCAGCCTCTGTAAGTGTGACCAGGGGGACCCGCTGTGTCACGGGAAGGATGAACTTCAGGGATGTAAGCAGTAGAGACAGAACTACCACCAGGAACAGTTCCAGCGATATGAGTCAGAGTTATCAATTCTCGGGTAAAGCAATGATATCGAAGAAGTCAGGTTTGATGTTTTCAATGAATAAAAGCGGTAAGATCTGGCGGTTAAGTCGATGGTTGTGGGTCACATTCAGGAAATAGGAAGGGTAAAAAATGAGTCCAAAACTTCCCACCTCAGTAACTTAGTGTTTGTCAGGACTTCTGTTGTGCTAAGGAAAGAGAGGAGGAAGCAGATGTTGTGAGGGAAAAATGAAACGGTCTTGTAATGGGGGCACTGGAGGTGGAGCAGGAAGTGGTGGGCAAAGGTCTGAAGCTTTGAGGACCATTTTAGGCTAGAGCCAAGGTCGCATTCACGGAAAGTGCAAGTATGGACCAGATGGGCCAGGAAGAGAAGAGAACGGCGTCCCAGGGAAGATGGGCTTCTCCAGGGGACATGCAGGGAACCAGAGTAAGCGGCCACGAACGCAGCCCCCAGAATCCGCCACCAGCTTTTGAGACTCCAGTATTCGAGAGGACAACTGGATGGCTCTTTGGCTCTGCTGACAGATTTTCGGTGGCTCCCCTGCTGTCCCGGAGTCAGGACAATCTCCTCCCTCAGGTTACCCAGAGCAGCCTCTGGGAGGGATCGACTTCAGCTCCACTGCCTTTTCTCGCTGGTTCTTAGGACGCGCCCCTGCTTCCTCTGTCCACACTGGATTCTGTACCAACTCTGTTCCACTCTCATGCTCTTACTCAGTCTTCAGGTCTCAGCCCAGAGAGGAAGCCCTTCCAGAAGCGCCCAGACTGGCCTCCTTCCTCTCCTGTGTGCCCTCAGGCATTTCAGGGGGGAGTGGCACGTTGCAGGTGATCCCCACCGAACACGAGGAAGCAGAAGTGAACCGAAGCAAGTAAGGCACCGAGGGACAAGGGACCAGCTCGGAAGCCGCGGTCACAGGGCCAATGGGTGGTTCAGGGCAAACCGGAAGGCTTAAGCAAAATGGGAATTGGAAGAAAGATGCTGACTCGCTCACTGTATCGACCGAAGGGCTGGAAAAGGAGGCGTGCAAATGTCCAGGAGTCAGAGTCCAAGGAGCCCAGGAAGCCGTTTACTGAAGCGCTCTGCTGGAACCAGCGACCTTCCAGAAGGGTGATCTCTCTGCCAACTTGCTCAGCGTTCCAAGCCCAGGATGGCACTACATGGTGGCCCTATCTTGGGGCACACATCTGGGCTTTTGGGGAGACGAGTGAAGGATAACTTTTTAAGTAGTCCTATCCGTGGACTGTCACATCCAACGAAGACAAGCAATTCCCTGAAGAAAATGAAGAAATGAAGTAATTTCCTTAAGGATGGCATGGCATCTTATGGAGGAAGAGATTCCCTGAAGGGAAAGATCAAGAAACGGCAGAGCCACAGTCATTAGGAAAAAGCATGGGACACGCTGTAGATGGTTTTTATTTTTAACATGAATACATTCGCTGTGCAGTGTGGACAGAGGCCATAGAAAGGATCTTCCTTTTAGCTCTCAAGATGGGGAAGCTTTTGGGGCTCCTGGGGGGCTCGGTGGGTTAGATCCTTGGCCTTCAGCTCAGGTCATGATCTCTGGGTCCTGGGATCGAGCCCCACATGGGGCTCTCTGCTCAGCAGGGAGCCTGCTTCCTCCTCTCTCTGCCTGCTTGTGATCTCTCTCTCTCTGTCAAATAAATAAATAAAATCTTTTAAAAAAATGGGGAAGCTTTCTTTTTTTTTTTTTCTTAAAGATTTTATTTATTTATTTGACAGAGAGAGAGAGATCACAAGCAGGCAGAGCAGCAGGTTGTGGGGGGGTGGGGGTGGGGAGCAGGCTCCCTGCTGAGCAGAGAGCCCAATGTGGGGCTTGATCTCAGGACCCTGAGACCATGACCTGAGCCGAAGGCCGAGGCTTTAACCACTGAGCCACCCAGGCACCCCAGGATGGGGAAGCTTTCAGGGCCTCTCCACGAGCTTACAAAAAAACATGTCCTATTTGGAAGGCAGTCTGCATCCAAGACACAAGCACCGTCTTACTTTTCCTTCAAGAGATGCCGCTCAAGGCCACTGGATCACATTTTCAAATGACACCAGACTCTTCTTCCTGGTTTTGTCTACCGCTGGGGCCAGACACGAGGAGCTTGTGCAGCGACCTGCCCAGAGACAGGGAGCTGGTTCGATGAGTCTGTAACGGACAGAGCAGGTGCCCCCCTTGGTGTGGAAACTGCTCCCCAGAGTTAACAACTAAGCTTCATTTTACAGCCGTGTCTGGAGAAAGGGAGCTGAACCCGCGCAGAGTCCAGGAGCTGCTCTCAGGAAGAGTGCTCTGTGCCAGGAGCCACAGAACCTCAGGGCACGGCTTCTGACCCCAAGGCCAGGAGCCAGCTGGGTGACTTCGAGCCATCACTCTGCCTCCTGGACTCTAAAGTGCTTTGATTAGGTCAGATCCAAAGACTCTTCCTGCCTCTGAATTACGCTGTCTGATAATATACATATTTAGATATTGACCATTTCACTGCAAAATTTTCACTTCAGGTATTTCAGACCCCAAGTGTCCCCTTGAATTGTGTTGACTTGAGTCAATCGTCTTGACTCATCAGGTATAGATAATAGGGTGGCCTGCCTCCAGGAAACAGGAAGTAACCAAGCAAAACGTTCTAGGTGATGGAATTCAAATTCGTTTTTTTTTTTTAAGATTTTTTTTTTATTTATTTGACAGAGAGATCACAAGCAGGCAGAGAGAGGCAGGCAGAGAGAGGGGGTGAAAGCAGGCTCCCTGCTGAGCAGAGAGCCCAATGCGGGGCTCGATCCCAGGACCCTGAGATCATGACCTGAGCCGAAGGCAGAGGCTTTAACCCACTGAACCCCCCAGGCGCCCCTCAAATTCATTTTTTTAAACAAACATTTGATGTGCAGATAAAGTGTGCCAGACTTTGAATTGTGCACTGGTAAAAGAACTTATCTTTGTTTCAGGAAAGGGATAGGGATAAATACAAAATAAGGATATATATACAGAACTCATTGGGGAAAAAATCATTTTGAATATCTAATGTTAATATCTAAAGTTAAAATGTTAATTTTAAGGAAAAATATTAGAGATGAATGGCCAGAGAGAGAGAAAGTTACAGAAAAGTTTATTGATACTGTAAATCCAATCTATCATTTCCTGCAAAGATCTGTTTTGGACTGGAACATTCTCTCCAGCAAACACTATTGGCTCAAGGAGACCCTTATGATGAGCAATGAATAGTGTCACTAGTAGCCAGTCTGTACCTTATATAGAAGCAAATATTTGCTCCCAAATTGCCTGGCTGCATATCTTGGTGACAAGTTTTTATTTTTGTTTTTTTTTAAATTCTATCATAAATTGTGCCCCATCATTATTTAAGAAATTAAACTGGCCTCCAATGAAACATAAATGATGTTTACTTGATTCAGTTTCCCAGGATGACTTAAGAAACTTAAAGAACCTGCTGCTGGTCTCACTTGGGCAAACATCCCCTCCTATGTGGCCAAGCCAGGCTTGTAGCTGGGAGCGACAAGGCCTGGGAGGGACCACATGTTGTTGACTGTTACAGATGGAAGCCCTGGGGAAACCCAACGCAAAGTTATACCAGAGGCTGGGAGGACCAAACTGAAAATTCAGAGACAACGCTCACGGATGGGACAGATTGAATCACACTACGGGTTCAGTGCCAAGGACGGGGGATTCTGAATGACCATGGTCCATGGAACCAAGGGGCCCGTGGCTTGTCATATTGGCTGTCAGCCCTCTGGTGCCTGTCTGCTTCAGATGAAACTAATAGAGTCAATGATAAATTCTCTTTCCCTTGTTTCTGTAAGTTTCCCTAACTTTACTGCACTTGGGCTGCAAATTGACTTTTCACTTCTTAGAAATTAACACAGAGAGGAAAAAAAGAACAGTTACAAAATTCACAGATTGATAAAAACAAATAAAGCCACAAATCAAAACCACACTGAGATACCACCTTACACCAGTTAGAATGGCCAAAATCAACAAGACAGTAAACAACGAATGTTGGAGAGGATGTGGAGAAAGGGGAACCCTCTTCCACTGTTTGTGGGAATGCAAGTTGGTGCAGCCACTTTGGAAAACAGTGTGGAGATTCCTCACGAAATTAAAAATAGAGCTACCCTATGACCCTGCAATTGAACTGCTGGGTATTTACCACAAGGAAGCAGATGCAGTATAAAGAAAGGCCACATGTACCCCAATGTTCATTGCAGCAATGGCCACAATTGCCAAACTCGGAAAGAACCAAGATGCCCTTCAACAGATGAATGGATAAAGAAGATATGGTCCATATATACAATGGAATATTATGCCTCCATCAGAAAGGATGAATACCCAACTTTTGTATCAACATGGACAGGACTGGAGGAGATTATGTGGAGTGAAATAAGTCAAACAAAGAGAGTCAATTATCTTATGGTTTCACTTATATGTGGAGCATAAGGAAAAACATGGAGGACATCGTGAGAAGGAAGGGAAGGGGGAATGGGGGGAAATCAGAGGGGGAGATGAACCATGAGAGACTGTGGACTCTGAGCAACAAACTGAGGGTTTTGGAGGGGAGGGGTGGGGGGATGGGCGAGCCTGGTGGTGGGTATTGAGGGGGGCACGTATTGCATGGGGCACTGGGTGTGGTGCATGAACAATTAATCTTGTAACACTGAAAAAATAAAATAAAAATATTTGGGGGAAAAATAAATAAATAAAGCCAAGTATTCTCTTGTCTCTCCAGAAGTTTACCAACATTCTAAAGAGGGCATCATGTCAGAATGTTTGATATTTTCCACCATGTTCTTCAGGTAAACATAATGTTGAGTTTCAAGGGCCCACCCTGCATATTATCCTTTGGCTCTGTGTTTGCCTCCTGAAGAATTTCTGATGCCTGGGTAGGAGTCAGTCATCATTCTCCCGTAAAGCAGCCCAGGAAACACTATACGAACCAGGTTGTGGATATGACTTCCTTCAAGATCATGAGTTTTGAGGTCAAGAAGAAGATCCAATTGTTTCATCGTTCAACAGCCATGGGAGCTTGAACCAAGTTGCTAACGTGAACGCTTCCCATGGAAGCTCAGGGAACATTCTGTGGGATTAACTCATGTATGTGTATGCAGATGTACACGGATATTTACCAACACATACACATACACACATACACACACACAGGCGCACGCACACACACAAACATACACACACAGTTTTCTTCGTAAACTATAAAACGTTATTCCATGAAGTACTAATATTTGTCTATTTGGAAAATGGTTTCTGAGGCTCTGAAACCATCTTCCCAGTGCCCTGCCCCTGACAGTGAGGAGGGAGTCCTGCCATCAGGGACTCTCCCAAGGACACGTTTCCACGTTTCCTCACAGTGGCCGCTCTGGAGCTCATCTGCCGCCCCCTGCCCACGCTGCCAGCCTGGGGCAGGGGGAGCTTTTTGCCACCATCTATCCCTGTCAGCTTGATGTCTTCCTGCTCAACAGCATTTTTAGCATTGTCTGCAAACTTGGAAACCACACGATGCACCCCCTCTTCCGGATTAATAAGTGAGAGAAGAAATGAGATTCCTCCAGTCAAGTACTTTGTGGAGCATTCATTTATTCTTTTTTTTTTTTTTTAAAGATTTTATTTATTTGACAGCGAGAAACACAGCGAGAGAGGGGACACAAGCAGAGGGAATGGTAGCGGGAGAAGCAGGCTTCCC
>JAQQSY010001729.1:0-14163 GCA_028646535.1 Procyon lotor
CCTTTATCTGATATGTCATTGGCGAATATCTTCTCCCATTCTGTCAGTTGTCTTTTGGTTTTGTTGACTGTTTCCTTTGCTGTGCAAAAGCTTTTGATCTTGATGAAGTCCCAATAGTTCATTTTTGCCCTTGCTTCCCTTGCCTTTGGTGATGTTTCTAGAAAGAAGTAGTGCAGCTGAAGTCAAAGAGGTCGCTGCCTGTTTTCTCCTCAAGGATTTTGATGGAGTCCTATCTCAGATTGAGGTCTTTGATCCATTTTGAGTCTATTTTTGTGTGTGGTGTAAGGAAATGGTCCAGTTTCATTCCTCTGCATGTGGCTGTCCAGTTTTTGCAACTATTTGTTGAAGAGACTGTCTTTTTTCCACTGGATATTCTTTCCTGCCTTGTCGAAGATCAGTTGACCATAGAGTTGAAGGTGCAATTTTGGGCTCTTTATTCTATTCCATTGATCTATGTGTCTGTTTTTGTGCTAGTACCACACTGTCTTGATGATTACAGCTTTTTAATAGAGATTGAAGTCTGGAATTGTGATGCCGCCAACTTTGGTTTTCTTTTTAAACATCCCTCTGATTATTCATGGTCTTTTCTGGTTCCATATATATTTTAGGATTATTTGTTTCATTTCTTTGAAAACAATTGATGTTATTTTGATAGGGATTGCACTAACTGTGGATTACTTCAGGTAGCATAGACGTTTTCACAATATTTGTTCTTCTAATCCATGACCATGGAACGTTTTTCCATTTCTTTGTGTCTTCCTCAATTTCTTTCATGATCATTTTGTAGTTTTCTGAGTACAGATTCTTTGCCTCTTTGGTTAGGTTTACTTCTAGATATCTTATGAGTTTGGTTGCAGTTGTAAATGGGATTGACTCCTGAATTTCTCTTTCTTCTGTCTCACTGTTGGTGTATAGAAATGCAACTGATTTCTGTGCATTAATTTCATATACTGACACATGATTGAATTCCTGTATGAGTTCTAGCAGACTTGGCGTGGAGTCTTTTGGGTATTCCACATAAATTATCATATCATCACCAAAGAGTGAGAGTTTGACTTCTCCTTTGCCAATTTGGATGCCTTTGATTTCTTTTTGTCGTCTGATTGCTAAGGCTAGGACTTCTAGTACTATGTTCAATAGCAGTGGAGATAGTGGACATCCATGCTGTGTTCCTCATCTCAGGGGAAGAGCTTTTCCCCATTGTGAATGATATTTGCTGTGGGTTTTTCATAGAAGGCTTTGATGATGTTGAGGAATGTACCCTCTATGTCTATACTGTGAAGAGTTTTGATCAAGAACGGATATTGTACTCTGTCAAATGCTCTTTCAGCATCAATTGAGAGTATCATATGGTTCTTGTTCTTTCTTTTATTAATGTATTGTATCACATTGATTGGTTTGCAGATGTTGAACCAATCTTGTAGACCAGAAATAAATCCCACTTGGTCGTGGTGAATAATCCTTTTACTGTACTCTTGGATCCTATTGGCTAGTATTTTGGTGAGAATTTTTACATCTGTGTTCATCAAGGATATTGGTTTATAATTCTTCTTTTTGATGGGGTCTTTGTGCGGATTTGGATCAGGGTAATTCTGGCTTCATAAAATGAGTTTGGAAGTTTCTCTTCCATCTCTATTTATTGGAACAATTTCAGGAGAATAGGTATTAATTCTTCTTTAAATGTTGGTAGAATTGCCCTGGGAAGCCCATCTGCCCCTGGGCTCTTGTTTGTTGGGAGATTTTTGATGACTCAATCTCCTTCCTGGTTATGGGTCTGTTCAGGTTTTGTATTTCTTCCTGGTTCAGTTTTGGTAGTTTGTGTGTCTCTAGGAATGCATCCATTTCATCCAGATTGTCTAATTTGCTGGCATATAGTTGCTCATAATATGTTCTTATAATTGTATTTCTTTGGTGTTGGTTGTACTTTCTCCTCTATCATTCATGATTTTACTAATTTGGGGTCTTTCTCTCTCTCTCTCTCTCTCTTTCTCTCTCTCTCTCTTTTTTTTTTTTATAAATCTGGCCAGGGTTTTATCAATTTTATTAATTCTTTCAAAGAAGCAGCTCCTGGTTTTGTTGATTTGTTCTACTTTTCTTTTGGTTTCTGTTTCATTGATTTCTGCTCTGATATTTATTATTTCTCTTCTTCTGCTGGGTTTAGGCTTTCTTTGCTGTTCTTTATCCAGGTCTTTTAGGTATAGAGTTAGGTTGTGTATTTGAGGTCTTTCTTGTTTTGAGAAAGGCTTGTATTGCTATATACTTTCCTCTCAAGACTGTCTTTGCTGTGGCCCAAATATTTTGAACAGTTGTGTTTTCATTTTCATTTGTTTCCATGAATTTTTAAAATTCTTCTTTAATTTCCTGGTTAACCCATTCATTCTTTATTAGGATGCTCTTTAGCCTCCACGTATTTGATTTCTTTCCAACTTTCCTCTTGTGATTGAATTCTAGTTTCATGGCATTGTGGTCCGAAAATATACAGGGAATGATCCCAACATTTTGATACTGATTGAGACCTGATTTGTGTCCCAGGATGTGATCTATTCTGGAGAATGTTCCATGTGCACTAGAGAAGAATGTGTATTCTGTTACTTTGGGATGGAATGTTCTAAATATATCTGTGATGTCCATTGGGTCCAGTGTATCATTTAGAGCCTTTATTTCCTTGTTGCTCTTTTGCTTAGATGATCTGTCCATTTCAATAAGGGGGGATCTTAAGTTCCCTACTGTTATTGTATTATTGTTGATGTGTTTCTTTGACTGTTATTAATTGGTTTATATAATTGGCTGCTCCCATGTTAGGGGCATAGATATTTACAATTGTTAGATCTTCTTGTTGGACTGACCCTTTAAGTATGATATAGTGTCCTTCCTCATCTCTTATTATAGTCTTTGGCTTAAAATCTAATTTATCTGATATAAGGATTGCCACCCCAGCTTTCTTTTGTTGTCCATTAGCATGGTAAATTGTTTCCACCTCACTTTCAATCTGGAGGTGTCTTTGGGTCTAAGATGAGTTTCTTATAGACAGCATATCGAAAGAGAAAAGGGGGGGAGAGAGAAGAGAACGAAAAAAATTTTTTAAAAATTAAAATAAAAAGAGAAAAAGAAAAAAAAATATGTGTATATTAGACTTGTGATTAGAACAGTGCCCCACACCTGATTCTGGCTGTTTCTGGTCTGTTAGAAGAAGCTACCTCCCATAATTTTAAAGAAAGAAAAAACTTATAAATATACAAAAATAAGGGTAAACACTATGAAGGGATGGAATATTAGTGTAAAGATGAAAATTAACACAGATTATATAAAAGGGATTGATAAGAGGTTGGTTTAAAAAGAGAAAAAAAAAAGAATAAAAGAGGAAAGAATGTGATCATGCTGGAGACTAAAACCAACCCGTGAGCTAGATTTAGGGTATATTTTGATCAATTAGAAGAGATTGTATCCCAACATTTTAAAGAAGAAAAAAAGAAAACCTATATGTGTATAAAAAATAAGTTTAAATACAATGAGAGTATAAAATATGAATGTAACAGTGAAAATTAGAAAAGATTTTTAAAAAGGTATCGATAAGATACTAGTTTAAAAAAACATCAAAATCGGAAAGAGGAAAAAGAAAATAAAACAATAATAATAAAACAAGAAAAAAACAAAATTTTAAAAATTCAACTCTGAAAGACTAAAGGCTTATGGTGAAAAAAGCCCTGAATTCTGTGTTGCTTTTTTCCTAACTCTGGAGTTCCACAGTTTTCACTGATAGATGAACTTGGTCTTGGCTGGATATTCTCACTGATCTTCTGGGGGAGGGGCCCTTTGCAGTGATTCTCAAATGTCTTTGCTGGAGGCGGAATTGCACTGCCCTTGCCATGAGCCAGGCTAAGTAATCTGTTTGGTTCGCTCTCAGGAGTTTTTGTTCCCTCAATGCTTTCCGTACTGCCCTGGAGGCTGTTAATAAAAATGGCAGCCTCCCAGGCTCTGGCCCAGAGGAGCTGAGTGGTCAGGGCCCCGCTTCTCAGTGCACGCTCAGAGAAAAGCAGTCAGTCCCTCCTATCTCCCTGGTCTCTGGCACCTTTTGAGCTCAGCCAGCCTGTGACTGAGCATTTCCATCTCTGGCACATGGCCCATCTGGAGTCTCCAAACAGAAGATTCCTGCAGCACACTCCGGCACCCCTCCTCCTGGAGAAGGAAGAAAAGGGTCTCCCGGGATCTGCCCCTTATGGCGTTCCTGCTGGAAGGGCCCTGGCCTGACTGTGCCTCAGACCATGGTCTAAGGTAAGCCTTAGTGATAAGGGATAAGGGATAAGTGATAAGTGCAGTGATAGCCCACTGCGCAGCTCAATCTCTGCCTTTGGCTTCCCTGGTGCGATACCTGGGGCCTCTACCACCCTCAGACACCCCCGGTCCCTCTGTGACCCCACAAGTCCTAAAATCACACTGTTCCCACTAGGAATCCACCCCCTGCTTCGCCTCTGGAGCAATGTCCCTCAGTGGAGCAGACTCTAAAATTCCTGATTTTGTGATCCACAGCTTTGGGGCTGCTGGGAGCCAACCCCTTCCCCTGTGGTCTCTCTTTCCATCGCTTTGGGTTCACTTTTCCACACTGAATACTGAACCACTCTTACAACCATGAATAAATCCTATTCAATCGTGGTGAATGATTTTTCTTTAATATATTGTTGGATTTGATTTGCTAGCATTTTATTGAGGATTTTTGCACCTATGCTTATCAGAGCTATTGGCCTGTAGTTCTCTTTTTTGATGGTGTGTTTATCTGCCTTTGTTATCAGGGTAATGCCGGCCTATAGAACAAATTTAGAAATTTTCCTTTCTTTTATAGTTTTTGAAATAGTTTGAGAAAAACAGGTATTCACATTTTCTTTAAATGTTTGGTGAAGTTGTCTGGTCCTGGGCTTCTGTTTATTGGGAGTTTTTGGATTACTGATTGATTTTTGTTGCGGGTAATCTGTTCAAATTTTCTTTCTTTTTATTTCAGTTTTGGTAGGTTATGTTCCTAGGAATTTATCCATTTCTTTTAGGTTGTCAATTTCTTAGGATATAGGTTTTCCTAATATCCTGTAAAAACTGTTTGCATTTCTGTGGTGTTTATTGTTGTTTCTTCTCTTATTTGTGATTTTGAGTCTTTTCTTTTTTCTTTCCTTGAGTCTACCTAGAGGTTTATCAATTTTACTGATTTTTTTTCCAGAAACCAGTGCTTGGGTTTCATTAGTCTGTTATGTTTTTAGTTTCTATGTAATTTATTTTTTCTTTAATTTTTTTTTCTTCTCTAATTTATATTATTTCCTTCTTTTGGCTGTTTTTTAGATTTTGTTTGGTTTTGTTTTTCTCTAGTTCTTGTAGGTGTAATGTTAGGTTGAGATTTTCTTGTTTTTTTGAGGTATGCCTGTATTACTATAAACTTCCCTCTTAAGACCTGTCTTTTTTTAGATCTCTCCATTTATTCAGATTTTTGGCTTGGTTAGTTGTATAGTCTTTAGCACTCAAATTTTGTACATGTGATTGTTAAATTCATACTTAAAACTCATTTGTTGAAGCAATTGTAAATGGTTTTGTATTTGTAATTTTGGCACACCCATGTTGAGATAGTAGAGATACATTCAATTGATCTTTGTATATTTATTTTGTATTCTGATATCTTGCTAAACTCACTTATTCTAATGATTTTTTTTTTAGGGTCTTCCTTGGGATTTTCTAGGTAGACAGTCACATCACCTGAACATTTGGACAGTTTTACTTCCAATCTATGTTTCATTTTTTTCCCCTTCTCTCATTAAACAAGGCTAGAACATCCAGCACTATTCTGAGTAAGAATGATAAGAGTAGATGTACCTGCTTTTTTCTAGATAGTAGGGGAGAACCATTTGGTATTTCATCATAAGTATAATGGTACCTGTAGGATATTTATAGTTGTTCTTTATATTTTCAAGTATATATGCCTTTATTCCTGTCATGTTAAGGGTTTTGTTTTGTTTTGCCATGAATAGGTATTGGTTTTGTCAAATACTTTGACTGCATCAAATGTTATAATCATGTGATTCTTTCAACAGCCTGTACTTTATAAACCAAACTTCCATCACTGGAATGAACTCAACTTGTTCATGGTGTGTGTGTGTGTGTGTGTGTGTGTGTGTGTGTGTGTGTGTGATATAAATGTATGTATTTATTATATATATATAATATCTTATATATATACACTTGTTAATACTTCATAATTTCTGCATCTACATTAATGATGAATGATTAATGATTCTTCATTAATGATGAATGATAATATATATTATATATATAATATATATATACTTGTTAATACTTCATAATTTCTGCATCTACATTAATGATGAATGATAGCCTGCATGTTTTGTCTGATTTTGATGTCAGAGTCCTACCATCTTCATAACATGAATTGTTAAATGTTTCTTCTTTACATTATTTCTCAGTAAGGTTCTGTAGAATTAGTGGTAGTTCTTTAAATATTTGATAAAGTTCTCCAGTAGAGCCATCTATGCGTAGTGATTGCAATATCTTGTCAAATTTGTGGGTGTAGTATCATCCCTAGTATTCCCTTATTATTCTTTTGATGTTTTCAGAGTTTGCAGTACTCTTTTTTTTTTTTAATTCCTAGTGTTAATAATTTGTCTCTTTCTCTGTTAATCATGCTAGGGTTTTGACAATTGATTTTTTAGGGGTGCCTCAGTGGCTCAGTTTGTTAAGCATCTGTCTTTTCTTTTTTTTTAAGATTCTATTTATTTATTTGACACAGAGAGAGAGATCACAGGTAGGCAGAGAGGCAGGCAGAGAGAGAGAAGGAGGCTTCTCGCTGAGCAGAAAGCCTGATGCAGGGCTCAATCCCAGGACCCTGAGATCATGACCTGAGCCAAAGGCAGAGACCTTAACCCACTGAGCCACCCAGGCACCCTTGTCTTTGGCTCAGCTCATGATCCCAGGGTCCGGGAATAGAGCCTTACATTGGCCTCTGTGCTCAGCTTGGAACTTGCTTCTTCCTTTCCTTCTGTCTGCTGCTCCCCTGCTTTTAGTCTCTCTCTCTGTCAAATAAATAAATAAAATCTTTAAAAAAAATTGATTTTTAAAAAATACCTCTTTGTTTCACTAATATATCTTTTTAAATTTCATTGATTTCTGCAAATATCTACTTCCTTTTATTTATTTCTGGTTATTTTTACTTTTGTTCTTGAGGTGGAAGCACAAATTAGTCATTGGAAGCACCTTTTCTTATGTATATATATAGTTCTATAAATTTTTTTCTCAGTATTGTTTTAACTTCGCTCCACAATTTGAGATTTTCATTTTCATTCAGTTCAAATTTTTTTTCACTTGCAATTCCCTCTTTGAAACAAGAGGGTTTTTTTTAGAAGTATTATTTAGTTGCTAAATGTTTGGAGACTTTTCTGTTCCCTCTTACATTGGTTTCCAGTTTGATTTCATTTTGTCCAAAGAACACTGTATAATTTCAGTTCCTGTAAATTTGGTGAGATTTGCTTTATAATTCAGCATTTGGTCTGTTTTCATACATGTGGGAACTTGAAGTACATGTTTATTCTGTTTTTCTTTGGAGAGTATATTGTGAGTGTCAACTACAATCTATTGGCTGATGGTGATGAGTTGTATGTCACTGTACAGTTCTATTGTTGAGAGAGGAGTGTTAAGTGTCCAACTTTCCTGTTTTTCTTTGTAGTTATAGAAATTTTTGCTTTACATATTTTTCAACTCTGTTTTATAAATACACAATAAGGGTGGGTATTTTTTTTTTTTTTGGTGGATTGGCATAGCACTTTTTACATAATATCACTCTTTATCTCTGGAACATTACATATGATAAAGGGTCAATTAAGAACACATAATAATTTTAAATGTGTGTTCACACACCATGAGAACTTCAAAATACAAAGGAGAAATAGGCAAATCCAGAATTATAGCTGGAGAGCTTAATAAGCCTTATCTAATCAACAAAAGAAGTAGACAGAGGAAAGAAAATAAGTACTATCAGGATCTAAGAAAAATGAACATTATGCTTGAAATTATTTATATTTTGAGAATGCTACATGCTATAGCAGCAGAATATGTATTTTCTTCATAAAATTCAGCATCTACTCCAAAAATCTGAGTCTTTTCTATGGGCAACACACTCCCTCAACTAGTTGATCCCCTTTACAAATACATAGACAACTTTTGGTTTTCCTTGAAAGTACTAAGCAGTATACAAGTAATTGAACAAATATATAGGGACAACCTTCCAAATGATTAAGAAAACAAGGGATGCAGAATACATAAGGAATAACCAAAGAGGAAGAGAAGAAGGGGTAGAGGAAAAACCAAGGAATGCTTTCCATGCCTCCTATCCACCGAAATAGTGTACTAGTAGCTTTATGAATATGACTTATACAGTTGAACCTTGAACAGCACAGGCTTGAATTGCACAGGCCTACCTGAACACAGATTTTTGTTTGATAAATACAGTATCGTACTGTAAACACATTTTCCCTATGACTTTATAACATTTTCTTTAGCTTTGTATATGTTGTATGCGACATTCTTAAAATAAATACAAAATATACGTTGCTTAACTATTTGATATTAGTGAGTCTTTTGGTTAACATGAAGCTATTAAATTCTTGAGGAGTCCAAAGTTATAAGTGGACTTTTGACAATGGGTTAGCTGGTACCTGTAACATCCATGTTGTTTAAGAGTCAATTGTATTTCTATTTACCATTTCAGCTTGTCTAAATCTAATATATTCAATTGGAGCTGAAATTTCTCTTTTTTGAAAAATATATCCTTGAACAAAATTATAGAAGAATCTTCAATCTCTGAAAAGTTTCAATTTATCTTGCCAGTATTATTTACTACTACTTTTAGCTTACTAATCTATCAGTTATAACCACAATATCAATAATAACTGAAAATAATCTTATGTTAGGGAATGAGAATAACCTTTGGGATTTTACATAGGCATTTAGAATTGTATTAATATCATTAGCCTTCTATGTTTTTATAGTGTTCATAATAATTTGCATTTTAATTTGTGGATTTGTTCTCTAGTTAATATAGTAATTTTGTAAAACAACAATACAAAAAAATTTGTAGAGAAAACAATTAACAATACATTTTAATGTAGTAGTCTGTCAAAATTACATATAGAAAATAGGATTTGTAAACTTTGCAAATATTGGCCATAATATTATTACTTCCTTTTAAAATTAGCATATGTTATACATTATTATATATTTTTCTCATGCATTTAAACTTATTGAAACCTCTTTAATAAAGTAAGCTAAAATATATTTTTCCTCCCCTCTCTATTATTTTAGTTATATCACAAAGGTTTAAGAATACAATAAAAATAATCTCTTTTTTTCTAAGATTTTATTTATTTATTTGACATAGAGAGAGAGATCACAAGTAGGCAGAGAGGCAGGCAGAGAGAGAGGAGGAAGCAGGCTCCCTGCTGAGCAGAGAGCCCAATGCGGGGCTCTATCCCAGGACCCTGAGATCATGACCTGAGCCGAAGGCAGAGGCTTTAACCCACTGAGCCACACAGGAGCCCCAAAAATAATCTCTTACAAATCAAAATCCATGATTTGTGATTTGTATTGCAAATGTCTCATTGTCTTCATTTCCAATTAAATATTATCAAGAAAATACATCTTAAATAAATTAAACCTGGACAAAACTGAAAATAATTTTTTATAATAATTGATTTTATTACATACTTGAGATAACATAAGGGGTAAATATGAAATACCTAGTTAATGGAATTATTTGCAAGATTTTATGCTCAGTTAAAAGTAAATAGAAGCTAAGAAATGTCAACAAGCTTAAAAGAAAATTCAGAATTTTATAGTAAAAAAATAATATTTAAGTGGAAAACTTATATAAGAACTTATACACACATCTATCTTTTAAATTTTCTTATAAGCACAGAAAATGGGAATGTGGGTTTCTTTTGGGCTATACATTTTAAGAATTCTTACAAGAGAAGGCAGAGAACATTTGACTTAGAAACAAATAATAAAAATCAGTCACAAATATGTACAATAAAAGATTCAAAGATAAACAGAAGTTTTCAAATATACACATGAAAATACTGCTAAAATATCGTATTATTAGAAAACAGCATCATGAATGAGAGGTAACAAAATACAGTAAACTGAAGGTGGAACATTGAAAAAAAAACCAAGATCTATGAATACAATTAGAAGCTTTTAAAATAAGTAAAATTTATTTTCTGGACATTATGGCATTCATAAACAGCTTGATATAAATTTTCCTCTGTGATACAGTACATTATGTTTGCACTACTATAATGTCAAGACTGAAAGTATAAAAAAATGTACATATAAGATTGATTTTTATATTTTTTATTTAAAGGGGTTTGAGGTGCCTGCCTGGCTCATTCACTAAAACATGACTCTTAATATTGGGGTCGTGAGTTCGAGCCCCACGTTGGGGGTAGAGTTTACTTTAAAAATAAGTAAAAGGGGTTTGAATCTATTGCACTAAGCTATATGACTTGTTTAAAATGGAGAGATATTATGCTAGATTTAAAAATCACTAGTTTTCTCAATGTGTCTTTGTATGATCAACAGCATGCAATAAGCAATATAAAACACCAAGCCTTATACTTACAAGAAAGAAGTTTAACATATTGGTAAAGTTATAAACATATCAAATGTACATAAGTGATGAAAGTAGGATTTTACGGAAATGTACAGTATATATAGAAGCTCAGTACTGCATTAAGGAACTTCTTTAGAACTAGGAAAGCATTCCTGTATTTGAGGAGAAAATTTAGGGGTTTGAGAAGTTATATTTTTCTATTTAAAAGGGTTAAATTATTGTATAATTTGGAAGAAGTTGTTTTGAATATAGGACAAAACTGTTTCAAAGATTTTTGTTTGAAAAGTTGATGTATTTTTGTGCCTTAATATCTGTTCTGACTTTTAATAAAATGCCTTCTGAAATTCTAAAAAAAAAAAAAAAATTCTTGTAAATTAAGGTGGTTTAAGACCTTCTTAAATGGATATATAGTAGAAAAGGTAAAGTGTGTATCTGATCTAAAGATTGAAAGGGTAAATAAAAACATGATGCAAGATAATTGTACAAAAAAAATTACATGAAAAATGTAAATGTTTAGGGATGTCTTGATGGGTCAGTCCATTAAGTGCCTGCCTTTGGCTCAGGTCATAATCCCAGTTTCCTGGGATCCTCCCCTGCATTGGGTTCCTTGCTCAGCAGGGAGCCCGTTTCTCCCTGCCCCCCTGCCTACCACTCCCTCTGCTTGTGTTCTCTGTCAAAAAATAAATAAAATCTTTTTAAAATAAATAAATAGATAAATAAATAAATATTTAGAACAGAAAACTAAAGTTTAATAATACTAATAAATTTTGATTAGATTTGAAGAAAGACAAAATATTGATATGTACTGCATGGAGCACTGGCTGTGGTACATGAACAATGAATCTTGTAACACTGAAAAAATAAAAGTATTTGGGGAAAAAATAAGAAAAGAACCAAATAACTTAATTAAGAAAAATAATCATTTTCCTGTATACTAATAAAGAATAGGTGGAATCAAATTTAAAACACAATACTATTTACATTAGAACTCCAAAAAACTGATATATAGATTTTGTATATAGCTTATCATATATAAGTCTCAGAAAAACTACAACCTAGACAAAAGTAAAGACCTAAACAAATGAAGAGATACTCCATGTTCCTGAAGAAGACCATATATTGTCAAGATGTCAGTCCTTCTCAACTTGATCTATAGACTTAATGCAATATCAATTAAAATCCCAGCAAGTTATTTTGTGGTTATCAAAAACTAATTCAAAAGTTTATATACAAAGGCAAAAGACCCAAAATAAACAACACAACATTGAAGAATAAAACTGGAGAACTGATATTACCTTACTTCCAGACTTATATCGCTACAGTGGTCAAGACAATGTGGCATTTGTAAAAGAATCAGTAGATCACTGGAACAGAAGAGAGCTTAGAAACAGACCCTGGTAAATACAGTCAGTGGATTTTTTAACAAAGAAGCAAATGCAATAAGGTGGAGCAAAATGAATCTCTTCCCAAATGGTGCTAGGAAAAAAAAAGTCTAGACACAGATTTTATACTCTTCACAAAAATTAATTCAAATTGGATCCTAGATCTAAATATAAAATGAAAGAACATAGAAAACCTACAATGACACTGGGTATGACAATGACTTTTTAGATATATCACCACCAAAGGCACCATCTGTGAATAAAAATAACAGACATGTTGGACTGCATTAAAATTACAAGTTTCTGTACAAAAGACAGTGTCAAGAAAAAGATGACAAGCCACAGACTGATAGAAATTATTTGCAAAGGATACATGTGATAAATGACCGTGATCCAAAATATACATATAATTATTTTTATTGAGTTTGAGTATTCTATTAAAAATGGGCCAAATAACTCAACAGAAACATCTCCAAAGAAGATTTAAATGGGAACTTAGCATATGAAAAGACACTCCACCCCACACATAACTAGGGAAATGCAAATGAAAACAAGATATTATGATACACTACTAGAATAGCCAAAATCTGGACCAATGACAATGCCAAATGCTGGTGGGGATGGGGAGTAACAGGAACTCTATTCATTGATGGTAGAATGGTAGAATGTGATGTTTTCATCACAGGTAACAGGAACTCTATTCATAGATGGTAGAATGGTAGAATGTGATGTTTTCTTATAAAATTACTATATAATTCAGCAATTGCACTTCTTGGCAGGTACCCAAAGAAGCTGAAAATTTATATTGATCCAAAGGCCTGCACATGATTGTTTATATCAGCTTTATGACTGTCAAAAGTTGGAAACAACAAAGATACCCTTCACTTAGTGAATAGACAAACAATGGTATATGCAGACAATACAGTATTACTCAGCACTCAAAAAAAATTAACTACCAAGTCATGAAAAGACATGGAGGAAACTTAAATGCATGTTACTAAGTGAAAGACATCAATCTGAAAAGAATACAAATCCAACCATATGATATTCTGGAATAGCAAAACTATGGAGACAGTAAAAAAAAAAAAAAAAAAAAAATCAGTGGTTTCTAGGGGCTGACCTTTGGAGGAGGAATGAATAGGCAGAGGGCAGAGGATTTTTTTGAGTAGTGGATAAATAAATTTTTTGGAGAAATACATTGCATTTCTCCAAACCCTGAGAATGTGCAACACTGAGTGAACCATAATCTAAACTATGGATTTGATGATTAGGACTTGTCAATGTAGGTTCATCAACTGTAACAAATGCACTCCTCTGGTTGGAGGTGTTGATAATGAGGGAGGCTATGCGTGTGTGGGAAGATGAGTATATTGGAAACATCTGTGCCTTCCCCCTCAATATTGTTGTGAACCTAAAACGATTCTAAAAAGTCTTAATAAAAATAAGGAAAGAAAATGTAGGGAGCTTAAATAAGAAATGAGGACCTGCATTTTCTCTTTCCACACTTGTTCTCTGTATCATTTTAGCTTTTCTAAATTTAATGTACTGTTCAAGACATTACAGGGGAACTTAAAAACACACAAAGTCACAATTTGGTGACTGTTCCCTTTGCTGTATAGAAGTTTTGGTTTAATGTATTATCACTTGTTGATATTTTTTGTTCCCTCTGCTCTTGGTTTTATATGCAAAAACTTGTTGCCAAGACCAATGTCAAGGAGTTTTCTCCTTTTTTTTTTTTGTTTTTTTTTTTGTGATTTTGATGCAGGATCTATAATCTTTTTTTTTTTTTAATTTTTATTAACATATAATGTATTATTTGCCCCAGGGTACATGTCTGTGAATCGTCGGGCTTACACATTTCACAGAACTTAACAGCACATACCCTCCCCAATGTCCACAACCCAGCCACCCTATCCCTACCCAACCACACACCCCCACCCCCAGCCACCCTTAGTTCGTTTCTTGAGTCTAGTAATCTCTTATGGTTTGTCTCCCTCCCCATCCCTTCCTGTTTCATTTCTCTCCCCCACCCCCCCTAACTCCCACCTTGCCTCTCAAATTCTTCATGTCAGAGAAATCATGTGATACTTGTCTTTCTCTGACTGACTTATTTCGCTTAGCATAATA
>JAQQSY010001730.1:0-14162 GCA_028646535.1 Procyon lotor
CTCCCTGGGTCCGGGCTCGTGCGGGTGCCCGGCGCGCGAGGGTTACCCGGACGGACGACCAGCAGCTCAGATGGCTGAGAGGCGAGTCTGCCTGGGACCCCCAGGGCTGAGTCCCCTTCCCCAGGGCCCGACTTCTCCAAACCCACATCAGAGTCCGGGGACGGCACTGCGTCCGTGCATGGCCAGCGACCCTCCTGGGACCCAGCCCGCATCACTAACACGCCCGAGTCAAGGTCCTGAGTCAAGGTCCTGCCTCCTGGGAGCAGACACGTGGAGTGTCATGAGGTTTTAATTTCTCCACTTGGGAGGCTATAGTTTAGTGGAAAAACAGTAGATACATGTGTTTTGTATTTGTGGAAAGAATGTCGGTGAACAATGAAAACGAGCAGCTGACCACTCTGGACACCCCGAGGGGAGGGCTCGGGACACCGAGAAGGTTTTGTCTTCACACACCTTCACCTTCTGCCACCTTTCAAAACTGCACCGTTTCTACTGTCAAAACAACTTACAGGAAAATGACAACACACACTGCTCCGGTAAGACCGCATCCCCAGTCCCTAAACTCTGGCCTCACCCCCAGAAGCCCTCTGTTCTGACCTGGGGGGGGGTCTACTCTGCCCCGGCCCAAGGGCACTATCTGAGAGAAGACTTGGGGCCCTGTCAGTTCTGCTGGGCACCTCCCAGAGGGGCGTTCAGAGCAGGTAGTGTGAAGGCACTACGGGGTCCTCTAAACTTGGGGTCATTTGTGTCCTGCTGTAGATAAGATCTCTCCAACTCAGCAATGCTCGCCTGAGACCCCTCTTGCGGATGCACCCCCCCCACTACCACGGGCTGGAGGGAAGCACCCCAAAGGGCGGGGCAGAGGCCGGCCCCCCAGGACTACCAGCCCCCCCACGCTGGAGGGAAGCACCCTGAGGGGCGGGGCGGAGTCCGGCCCCCCAGGACTACGGGGGGTTACTGGAGGGAAGCACCCCGGGGGGAGGGGCGGAGGCCGGCCCCCCCAAGGGCTACGGGGGGTAACTGGAGGGAAGCACCCCGGGGGGAGGGGCGGAGGCCGGCCCCCCCAAGGGCTACGGGGGGGCTGGAGGGAAGCGCCCCGGGGCCTCACCTGGCGGAGCAGCTCCTGCTGTTTCAGGCGCAGCCGCTCCTTCTCCATCTGCAGCTGCTGCAGCCGCATCTGCTGCTGGCCGGGGCCGCTGCCGCCGAGGACGCCCCCCGGAGGGCTCTGCGGGGCCAGGGGCGGGGGCTGCTTCACCGGGGCGCTCTGGCTGATCCTCTGGTTCATGGCTGCAAGGAAACAAAACATCCAGCCTAAAAAACTGGTAGCCAAGGGAAAGGAGCTATAGGAACAGTCAACACAGCCTTCTTGCCTTTTTGGGAGGGACTGGAAGTAACCTGGAAATCCATCGCTAGGACAAGGGTTGTGCTAATTTGCCCTTAGTGTTGCTGCCCCTGTTGTCCTTACGAGACGCCAAGAGCCAAGACACGAGGGGGCCGCACCTGCAAGGGCTGGAGACGCGGCGGGTTAAAGCCGAGGGTGGGACAGGACACATGAGAAAGTGGGGGACAGCTCAGAAGCTGCTGAGCTCTGCCGGCTCCGAGGCTGGGAGAGTCCGGGACCAGGGGTGGGGATGCAGAGACCCCGTGTGTAACTTCCCACGTGTGAATGACGCCTACACGGTGTTACAAAATGTAAATATAGATTTAATTAAAAATGCATCTCCCAAAGCAAATGACACCGAGTGTTGTGAGCAGTAAAGCCCATTAAAGCGATCCATCCCTGGGCGCCCGCTGGTGTGAGTTCAGCGCCATATCATGTGTAGAGATGACTTAAAAATAAAATCTTAAAAAATAAATAAAATGATCAACCCTTAATATACCCTAAACCACACACAGAGCGTCTCCTCAGGAAGCAGGCGACAGGGACGAGCGACGTGAGCACAGGCGCACCTGGACGGCAGGCGGAGGGCTGTGGCAGGGACAGCGCCCGGCCGTGGGGACCGGCCCCGCAGGGAGCCCGCACCACCGCATGACAATCAGGGGCCTCGGATTCTCGGACCAGTGAGCTTCTGTCACCGACACCTCCTGGGTCGAACCATGACCCGCAGGAGCCCCCTGAGCACGTGAGTGTTATTCCTGGGAAATGCTGATGACACACCACCTTTCAGACACATGCCCAACTGTTTCAGGTGACATTTTGGGTCCCTGCTTCTACTGTTTCATACACACCGACCAAGAAAACCTCAGGCCCTAACAACTTCACAGGCGCTGAGGGAAGAACACCAGTGTCCTACGACCTCTTCTAGAGAAAGTGTTGATGCGGCCAACGTGATCCTGACCCCAGGGCGTGAGAAGAGAGGAAAATGACACACGTGTCTCTCACAGGACACTCATGACCACACTCCTGTGAATCCCTGGGGTCCCCAGGCACAGGCCTGACCCCCCGGAGCACAGCGCCCAGCCTCTCCCAGAGCCCTACCCTCGCCATAGTGCCTGAGGGGGGGTGCCGAGGACGCCAGTCACGTGTGGGACCTCCTGGGGGGGGTAGGGAGGACCCCAGTCACGTGTGGGACCTCCTGGGGGGGGTAGGGAGGACCCCAGTCACGTGTGTGACCTCCTGGGGGGGGTAGCGAGGACCCCAGTCACGTGTGTGACCTCGGGGCCCCGCACAGAGCCCAGCTCAAAGCTGGAGAAAGCCAGAGTGAGTGCTCACTGAGGCCGCAATCTGTGTGGGAGAGGACAATGCACAAATGCTGTCACCAACAGCACCAGAGACTGGCCAGCTCGGCCACGGCGCCAGCACCACGCCGGCACAGCCGCGGTCAGCACCGAGGGGCGCGGGGCCCTGTCCAGCCCCCCGGCCGACCTCCTGCCCCTGTCCTTTCCCTCCACGCTTTCTGTGCTTCTTTTTCGGACTTCTTGACTTGAAATTATTGAGTTTAAATCTCTTCTCGAAGCATTTAAAATCAATATATTTACCTTTAAGTTATGCTTTTCCTGTGTCCTCCAGTTTGAAAGTGTAATTCACGATTGTTCTCTTCCAAATATCTGTAGTTTCTGCTACGATTTCCGTGTAACTCAGGAGCTACTTAGTACATTGCTATGCTTCCAAACACGTTTTAAAGTTTCAAAGTGATTTCCATAAATGCACGAGAAGTAGGAGAAATACAGACCAACCCTCTCATGCTTGTCACACAGCTTTCCAATCAGGGCCCAGCTGGTTCTGCCCCCCGCCCGGCCCACCCACCGTCTCCGGGACGACGGTCACGAGAGCAGTGTGGCGTCTCACCCGCCAATGATCTCAGCAGGTATCACGGCACTCAGGGGCTTTACTCGGGCTCCCTGACCTTCTAAGTATTTCCTCTCCTCCGCTGCCGAGTGTGGTTCTGCTGACACTAGCGTGTACCCCGTATGCAGTTACTTCGGGGGGCGCGCTGCTGAACTGATGCTCGACACAGTGACGGCCGGAAGGCTCCTGAGCCGGCACTGCTGGCCCTGACCTACTTCCCTGGGTGCGAGCGGGCCGATCGCTGCGGTGATGTCCCCTGAAGCAACTCCCCCCCAGGCGACTCGGCCAGCAACTCACTCAAGGGTCGCCGGTGACACTGTGCTCACTGTGCTCGCCGACTCTGCAGACTCTCCTTACTTCCCCGCCTGGCAGCACCACCCCCAAGTCACCAGTGTTCTGTGCAAAAATCCAAGCAAAGACACACAGACTTCTTAGATCTCTGGTGGCATCCGAGCTATGACTGCTGTACTCAAGTCCTCTGCTTATCCTCGGGATCACTCCAAAGCAGAATATCCAGGCTTTCTCTCATTTCCTTTTAAAAATAGCTAATTAGGATTCCATTCAACCCATTTCCTACTAGGTTTTCACTACTTCAGAGTAAGCTCAGACACACATCACTTTGTCTTTTTGCTACTGCGTCTTAGGGCACAGTCCTAGTGGGGAGAGACTGTTAAGTTTAAGGTCAACAACGAGTAGCCTCACCAACCCTCCCCCCTCCTTCCCTCTCCCGGCCCGGCTGTGCCTCATCACTCCCCTCCCAGTGATGTGTAAGGGAGTCTGTTTCCTCTCAAACCCTTGCCCGACTTTTGCATTTTTGCCAATCTGAAAGATGAGAAATGGCTTGTGTGATTTCACCTTGTTATTTTTATCTCCAAAGTTTGATCAATTACCCTGTTTTAAGGACCATGTGTATTTTTAAAGTCAATTGTGTTCTTATCTTTTCCAATGAGGTTATTAGTCTTTACATTCTCTACTTTAGACAATCTTTACAGACCAGGGGTAGACAACTGTGGTCATACATAAGCCATAAATAATTTCCCCGTTTTCCATATGTCTATTTTGCCTTTTTTCCCCCACACGTAAGTTTATTTTCCAAGCAGTCAAAATTTATCAATCCTTTTGAAATCTGAGCTATGTTTTCCCCATGGCCAGACAGCAAAGGAATTCATCAACTTTTAAATAAAAAACTATATGCTTCCTTTTTACATACTATTTTGGCAATTCGTTCCAATCCATTTGGAATTCATCCTGGAAGTGGTATAAATGAATCAAGTTTTATTTTTCTGTGCCTATTAGCCCCAACATCACGCATGTGAAGGACATCCTCCCCTAGAAACATGTTTATCACAGACTTAACTGCTAGATGCTGTTGTCCCAAATTTTCCATTCTGTTCATTAATGTTATACCAGGTCCCACAGTTTTAATCATAACATTAAGGATATGTGCCAGTACCCGATAAGGCAAACCAAAGTTTTTTGAAGCTAACTATTTTATCGGGATCGAATTTAATTGCACTGTGGTTAAAAGAATAAGGTCTGTACGTCAATTCCTGAAATTTGTGACTCGACACAGGGTCAAATCGTTGGCTTTGGCACTAGGGCCTGTTCCTGTCTTATCTTCCTTGTTCTACCAATTGGGAGCTCCTGATATCTTCATGAGCGGAGGTCCCTACATCTGGCAGGCCCCTGGCCCTGCCTGCCTCTGCTCACTGTATAGTATGTGGATTTTATTTTCTGACCACAGAGATTTTTTTTTTTAAAGTTATGACCCCTGTTACGTCTTTCTGGTTATCTGCTTTTAGTATTTTGTCTGGCAGAGCAGAGAAGGGACGTCCAAACAGGACCTGCTGTCCCATATTGTTGGAAAGCCCTATTAGTCTCTTAGAAGGCCCCATGAAAATACTTATGATCTATCTTTATAAAAAATAAACAGCTTACACTCCCATAATCACGGTTTGTAGTTTAGTATTTTATAGGGGGCTGCATAGAAAAAACCCCAAAATTTTAAGAGCTAAGAATCGCCAAGCACCAATCACCCACCTCATTTAATACAACTGCTTACACCTAATGGCCACCAACGCAAGAGGCACAACGGACCGGCATCGTCGTGGTCTTGCCGGTCAGACCAACCACAACCAGGGTCGGACGCAATCCAGTAACTGACCCAACACTTGGCTTCCCCAGCTCTGTCTGGGGCGCCCCCACGTCCCCGCGGCAGGCGCCGCAAAGGTTAGGAGCCTGGACAACAGGGGATGCGCCACAGATGTTACTTCACTCCCTTCTCCAGACCGATCCTTTCTAAACTTCAAGACTCCTCCTCCTACAATAATCATTCTGCCTCCGCCTTCTACCACTTTACTAGGCCACTTGCGTTTCTAAGAGTGCCATGGTTCACGGAGATAATGCATATTTATCTTTCCAATAAAACCTAAACAGAAAAAAATGGGTAGTGGAGATTAAGCCTCCAGTCAGTCTCCAAGGCAACCTCCCCCTTTGCTGAAACCCGTCCCTGGCATTCCAGTCCAGCGCCGGCCAGCCTTCCCCACGGACACTGTCCTCCACCGTGCTAGGTCGGCTTCGATGGTACGAGCTCAGTAGGATCGGCGAGCTGGTCTGAAACTCTATCACACGCACGGAACACCTCGTAAATTGCGCTCTGGAACAAACAGCTATTGGGGAAATTGTTTCTAGTTCTAAGCAATTACATAAATCAATTGTAAAAAGAAACTGCCAGGAGGCAGCCCATTAGTAAGTTGAGGAATGTTGCAATATGAAACTTGATTAAGCGCAAAATAGATTCGAGAGCTGTGCAGTGTTCCATGTTTCATCTATTAAGAAACATCTAGAAAGCTTTTAAGCTTTCCATACAGGATTTTTATGCAGTAACAGAACATTGAAAGGTCAATGTAAACATGTAGTCTTTGTGAAAACTAACTAGACAATAACGTGACTGCATGAAAATACAAAGGTAAATATCCTCTACTTCCCATTCATTTCCCAGAACTAAAACCCATAAGGAGTAACCATTACTGACCACGAGCACTCCTAAAGGCATCATGAATTCGTTGGTACGGTCTCTTCTAGATCTAAGCTTCCTTAACTACCCAAAACCACAGACAGGGAGACTCGGGACAGCAGAAATGAAAGAAGACGAGCCGTGCAGCCTTAAGCAGGAGCACCGAACGGGCCACCGCAGCAGCCTGACGACCCCGAGCCGACACAGGCCATCACAGGGTGTCCGAGGGACGCCAGGGTGCCGGACGCTCTCCTTTGAAGAGCGGAACCACACAACCGACTCCCACAAGCTTGCTTCTCTCCCGAAGCTGGGGCTCGCTTTCTCCAGGAGCAGTCGGGAATCACCCTGCACTTCCCTCCCAGCACCGCAGGCCTTTCAGCAGGTGCGGGGCGGAGCGGTGCCCCCACACGCAGGGGCCTCCCAAGCAGGTGAGGAGCCAACAGGCTTTGTTCCCGGGAAAAAGGGGCAGGACGACTGGAAAAGGGGAGACCGGTAGGAACCAGTTCTTCCCTCCATGATCAACGTCTCCAGTTTTAATAACATTTCTAGAAGATAAAAAGAAAAAAACCCTTAAAACATGACAGAATTTTTTTTAGGGCTAGTATTTTTAAATTCAGAGTCTGTGCTGCTTTGACTATGAAACAGTAATTTTCAAGTTTTACTGGACAAATCAGTCCTGTCAGCTTTAAGGCAGCAAACTTTAGACTCAACCATTATTAAAAAAAGCCCACCGTCTCCACAAACCAGGGGGTCATCCCCACGGATGGGTCTCTTCCTGGACCTCCTTCTCAACATCTGCATTTTCAAGCTTCAGGTTTTTAGAGTTTCGTAACAGAACCTCAACTTTGGAATATTACAAAGTATTAGAGAGCTGGTAATCACCATAAACCTGGCGATAATAAATTCAAGTCTAGTAACCTAAGTATGAATTTAAAATTAGAATCAGTGTATGAACTTTTAAAACATTAACTTGTCCCGAGGCCCTCCCAGCCCGAGAAGGCACGTCTTCTCACTGCACACTGCACGCGTCCGTTAGTGTGGCTGTCCGTCTGTTCCTCACATCCAGAAACAATCTCAGGTTTTGCACAAACCTCCAGGGATGCTCAAGACTATAAAAGAGTAAGCCTGTTAAAAGAGATGAATACTTCCCTAAAAATACAAATGAACAGGCATCTGTCAACCTGAAAACTAAAAGCAAAGCACAAAACACCCGCCGCTAGCTAAGTGTCACTACATGACCTGGGGACTGAATCTCCACCTACAAAAAACTGCTACTAATTAGCATAATAATTTATGCATTTAAATACAAAGTAGCTTTTTTTCAGAGAAAATTACTGTTTGATTCACACTGAGAATCTACCTCTTGTAAAAGGTGCAAAAGACCAGAATCCTAACCTAATGACTGTATTAATCTTTTTTTCTTTTTTAAAAGATTTTATTTTCAGGTGGGCCTTGAACTCAACGCCTGGGACCAAGTCACCCAGCCCGCGCTCCGAGCAGCCCGCCCGCCGCTCCCCTCCCGACCTTGCTTGTCGTCCACACGCAGATGTCTCCCATCACTCCACTGAGCTGCTGTGCCAGGAAGGGTTGTTTTATTTTAAAAGTAAGTTTTCCTGGGGTGCCTGGCTGGGCTCACTTGGGGGGGGGCATACCACTCTTGGGTCTCCCGGGTGTGGGTTTGGACCCTACACGGGGTGTAGACATCACTTAAAAATAAAACCTTTAAAAAAAACAGCAAGTTTTACTGAGATATTTCACCTTTAAACACTTTTTATGGAGTCACAGAACTGTGCAGCCGTCGCTGACTTCAGAACGTGTTCACCCCCCAGAGAAGCCGGGACCCTCTGGAGGACGCCCGCCCCGGCCCCGGAGGCACAGCCCTGTGTCCTGACCTGTGGGTGTGCCGAGCCCGGACAGAACACGTGCGCAGAATGAACACCACGGGCTTTTGCGGCGGGCCTGTCACTTAGCGTGTGTTCAAGACTGGACCGTGGTTAGCGTGTGTCGACACGTCCTTCCTTTTTGTTGCCAAATATGCCACGACACGGGTAGAGCGTGCTCCGCTGGCCCAGCACGCATCGAGGGACAAGGGCTGTCGCGAGTAGGGCCGCCGTGAAAACTCCCACGCAGGTCTCTACACGGAGGTGGTGTCAGTGCCCCTCCCCGCGCGCCCACGCAGGTCTCTACGCGGAGGTGGGTGCCGGTGCCCCTCCCCGCGCGCCCAGGGTGCAGCTGCCAGGTCCCCGAGGGCTGTGTGTAACTTTCTGAGCACCTGCCAAAATGCTTTCCAAAAGGGCTGCCTCGTTTTTGGGTCCCATTAGCAGCGTGCGAGGGCCCTAATGCTGCACACTCGGGTCACTGCTTGTGGTCTTGCCCTGGACTTCAGCCGGCCGACAGGGCGTCAGTGGGACCGTGCCGCGGTCTGGCCCCGTGTGGGTCGCCGGCGGGCCCCCCAAAGCCCCTGCTCCAGGTCTTGTCCCAGGCAGAGAAACGCCCCTGTCCCACACCCTGCACTTCTCTCCTTTCCCAAGTACCAGCCCAACCCCTACACCCCCAAAATTGGGCTCTAGTTTTTAAATCCTTAAACTGCTAAAAAAAAAAAAAAGTACTGACAACCAACATCATTACTTAGGTTCCTCCGAATTCTTTCAAACATCTATCAAAAGACCAGCATGAAAATTTATTAAAATGGCATTTTTTAAACAACACAGTTGTGGATGGAGTTTATAAAAGCCCGGCGGCACATTTTCTCCTCATCACATCATGAAGCAGTTTGGGGTGGGACCCAGGCGGTGCTAAGTGAGTCGTGAAGAAAAGGGAGAGGGGTCCTCACCAGCTCTGGGTTCTCTCTGTCCCCAGAGTGCCACCATGCTCTCCCCTCCCCTACAGACGTACAGTCCAGTCTAGTTTGGAGAGAAAGTTCAGACAATGAGACCACTGGTTAGAAGAGAAGGGGAATTACATTTTAAAATATACCTGACATCATGAAGTCATTAATGACTAGATGGTGCCACTAATAACTGTACCCCAATTTCATGTGCCTTATTACTGTCCAGCCTCTTTTTCTAGGGGGATTCGTAGTTGAGAAGAGAGCCCAGAGCCCTTCCCCGACGGCTCGCGTTGTGCTCAGCCCGTAACCGGCGCCCAGGCACGGGTCGGAAGATCCAACGCTGAACCAGCCCCTGCCCCCGCGTGGCAGGGTGCTGTGCGTCCTTCACAGGACACTCTCCAAGTGAAGCAAGTCCAGAACGAGCTATAACATGACCTCAGCAACCAGAGCAGCAGGACAAAGTGAGGATCAAACCAAACCAAGAAAAGGCCCCACCCTCCCTCTAAGTCACTCTGACTTACTCCCACAGAAACCCATCCGACGTTTCCCTGGCCAAGTCTACACTCCGTTTCTTGCCGCAGAGTCTCAGGATGCGCACACCGGCTTTCTCCACCAGCTCATCTTACAGGGGACTTGCTATGAACGCAGAGTTGATAAAACAGAACTCGAAGCAGTTTTCTTTTAAAAGCTAATTAAAGTGGGGGGGGGGCGCCTGGGTGGCTCAGTGGGTTAAAGCCTCTGCCTTCGGCTCAGGTCATGGTCCCAGGGTCCTGGGATCGAGCCCCACATCGGGCTCTCTGCTCAGCAGGGAGCCTGCTTCCCCCTCTCTCTCTGCTTGCCTCTCTGCCTACTTGTGATCTCTCTCCTCTCTGTCAAATAAATAAATAAATCTTAAAAAAGATTTAAAAGCTAACTGTTTTCTGTTATTGTTTTTTGTTTTGTTTTGGTGTTTGATGCTAGGGGGCTTTAGTACCATAAATAAACCATTAATTTAAGTTATTGTTCAGTGACTTTGGTGATTTTAAGCTTTAGAAGGGACTAGCAGGCCCGCTCCTCCTCGGGGCGCAGGGCAAACTGCTGCCTGGGCCTGGCAGACCCTCTTGGCACTGTCCTCCTGAAGGAGCACTGACAACAAGACAGAAACCCCACAAGCACAAACAGAAGTGCAGGCCACCAGGACTGAACTGAGTTTCAGTCCCTAATCTCCTGCATTAAGATGGTCACTTCCGTAAGCACCCATCTAATGTCGTGGCATTCACGGGGGGCGGGGGGAGCCGCGGCTGCCCTCAGCCCCCAGCAGGCCTTTGCTCCCCATCAGGGCAGCTTTACCGAAAAACTACATTTTAGAAACAAAGCATACCAAAAATGCACCATCTTTGATGCAATAAAGCCAAATCCTGCTCATGGAAGCCTTTTTAAACCCCTACCTGCTTCCAAGAGACTGAGCGAGGACAAAACTCAGCAAGTCTGCACAGCACAGCAGCCCATCAGATCTTTTTGTCCGCGTACTCCCCATGTGATAAGGCTTATCTTTAGATGAAAGGCTGCAAGATCTCTGTCTCCTCAGAAGTAATTCCCAGCTCTTACCAGAGGACCTAAAGCTAACCCTGAAGGATGCAACAAAGAGTTCACAAGACTCTCTGAAACCTCAATGCGCTCAAACCGGGAGCCAGGGTCCAAAGCAGCCACTGACGAGTCCGTTATCCAGCATACTGCATTAAATTAATTAAGGACTAGAAATCATTCTCAAAAAAAGCATCCAGTTTGATTTAACCACACTTAAGGGAAGTAAGGTATTCTTCTGAAGAATGAGTTGGTTAGACTGTGGTATCAGAGAAAAACTCAGGTCTCTGGATTCCTAATTGAGGAGGTGAAACGTCCTCTATCACTGCACTTGACCTCAGTACCTTATGCAGTAGCTACTGCACAGAAAAGAGGATGCCGGGTAACTTTGTAGATTTGAAAAACGGATTTCTGGAAGGCATGTTGAATGCCAGGTGAGAGCAGAGCCACGCGGGCTTTCTCAGTGGATAATACACATGGAGAGCACCGCATGGTGTATGGAAGAGGCACCGGTGAAATGAAGGGTATCCCCAGAGCAGGGGTGGACTGGGGGGTGGACTGGCTCAGATCCCAGAATGCCTAGTGCGCGAAAACTTGTGCTTTCTCCAGAAGAACGCTTCTGGGATTGAATCGTATTCACAAATCTGAAGGGAAGTCAATTTCTAGGTAATAAAGGACGTAGACTTTCCGGCCGTTGGAACTTTCCTTAAATAGAAGGAACTGCCAAGCTGTCGTCTAGGGAAAGGTGGACACTGAGGCTGGCGGACAACCTCTGAGAAGCACAAGGGAGCCGACGGCCCACAGTCTGCGCCCAAGGGACGCCTCGCCCTCTTCTGTCACCGGAGACCACGCCCTTCGGCAAACTTCCTCAAGGGCAGTCACCGCACCGACCCACGGTCATCTTCCCCCCGAAACCTCCGTCTGTCAGTGTTGAATGAATTAGGGCTGTTTCTACAGGATCAACTGCAAAATCTCAATTCCCAAACAGTTCTAGGTGTGAGAAGCAAGGGGGCAGACCCCAGCTCTGTCACTGAGCTACGCGACCCCCGGCGGCTCACACTTTCCCGGGACCTCAGACGGACTCCGAGGTGGAGCATCCTCCCCAGCCCCCCAGCATTTTCGTTAACACCCTCTCCGTTGCTGGTGTGGGGGGTCGCAGGGGCCAAGTGGCTCCATGGCACTCTGGGGGCAGGGGCCACGGGTGTTCAGTGTCCCCCAGTGTCACAATACTTCTCACCATCCAGCTCCGTGTGAAAAATGGTGGTTAAAGGAATTACAAATTCTTTCCGGAGCCAAAATCTGTGGGACGTATCTGTTAAACATTTGTCATTGGCCACAGCTCTTCTTACCTAAAACACAATCAACTACACATGATCCTAATTTAGGATCAAGAGGATGGATTTAAAACAGGGTAAGCAAAAAACAGCTATTTTTGAATGCATGATTATCAAGAGACTCATTTCAATAAAATTCCAATGATTAGATGCTGACACTCTATGAGTGATGAGGGGAGACACACGTGTAGAGCTTGTGGCCTGCAGGGGCCCCCGGCTCCACGAGAGCACACTTAGGTCCTGAGTCGGTCACTGGGGACATTTTCGTCAAGAGTAGAGCATCGCTTCACTTAGAACAGCGATCCAGAACATTTGGTGTTAGAAGGAAAAGGTTAACAAGTATCTAAAAAAATAAAATTTGTAAAGGCCTTTAAGTTTTGAATCAAAACATTTAACTTTGAGTAACAAAGATGCGAACAACTTTTGGCTTTGGGACTTAATAAATTATGTATTTTTTATTCTTTTAATCTAACTTATTATTTTAGGAAATCTCTCTGTCACACACACACACACACACCAAGTCTGGGGAAACGCTGGGCTGTGGTTCCATCTCCTCGCACACAGCCGCTGGCAAGTAAAGGGCGTTGTGTTTTTGCCACACTAGACTGTCCACTACATCTTTTAGGACTCAAAATATTTTTTAGTCCAAATCTCTGGTCCCAGCATTTCATGTGCACCAAACATGATTTTCCATTTGTTTTCTCAGTGGCACCAGCACTGACCTCCAGAAACTGACTGCCAAGCACTATTCAGTGTGTCCTTCCCGGGGGACAGTGAGGACAGCAACAGTACATAAATGAGGAACTCACTCATGATTAGTGTTTTGTAAATCTTTCTTTTTTTTTTTTTGTTAAAGATTGTATTTATTTATCTGACAGAGAGAGATCACGAGCAGGCAGAGAGGCAGGCAGAGAGAGGGAGGAAGCAAGCTCCCCGCTGAGCAGAGAGCCTGACGTGGGGCTCGATCCCAGGACCCTGAGATCATGACCTGAGCCGAAGGCGGAGGCTTTAACCCACTGAGCCACCCAGGCGCCCTGAGATCTTTCATTCTTAAGAACAGAAATTATTTTTGGAGGGGTTTTCATTAGGGCTTTGACCAGAAATTATTCACAGGACTAGTACATTAAACAGTATTTCCACAACATACAAGGAAACATTTAAAACTCGAGACTCTTCATAGTTATGATATAAAATCTCCAGGAAAGAAAAGACTGTTTATATGAATGTAATGGCCTACATAACACTCAAGCACCAATTTTTGTTAATCAAAACATCCCTAAAAGGATTCCTTAAAAACAAACAAAAGCCCTCCTTTTCTCAAAACCAATAAATACCAGGGAATCCTTACTCCCATTGGATGTCACTTCATGATTTCACATAAATTACTAAGAAACTCTCTAAGATAACGCAAGTATCAAAAATACATAGTTTTAAAAATGCTAAACAAGAAAATCAGATAAAAGAAAACCAACCTACAACACATTACTCTTTAATTTCCTGAAATTATCTGGATAATTTACCAGCTTTCCGCAGAATATGAAGGATGGGTAAGTTATCCTAAATATAATTCACCCACAGCCACTGCTACAGCAGCGGGAGCGGCCGGCGTCGAGTGAGCACGAGAACGCCAGGCTCGCACAGGGCTCCGTCTTCCATTTCACAATCAGAAGACGTCGGTCACCGCGACCTAAGCTAAACACGGGTAAACACGTGAATACAGACTGGGGCCTGCGGGAGAGCAAAGCTCGCCAGCATGCAAATGACCGACCGTCCGTCTGCGTCTGCACAGCTCGGAGGGTCAGGAAGACGACGGTTTATAGCTTGTTGGCAGAGGTAAAACGCAATCTACTACAGAACTCGAGATTTCAAGGACAACTCCTTCAAAGCAGCCGCTAGCGGCCTGTCTCTACGGGCCGCCTCTGCAGGTCCAGAAGCCCCCCCGCCCCTGCACACGCGAGCCCTCGCACCGACGAGGTCCGGACCAGATGAGAGGTCGGCCACGGACGGAAAGGGCCTGGCATGCTCCGGAGCCTGTCTGGGGCGCACGCACCCAGTGGGCCCAAAAGAGCACTAACGACAGTAAGAACTTTAGGAAGCTTTTTGTTGGCGTACCTAATGGTGACGTTTGCC
>JAQQSY010001731.1:0-14162 GCA_028646535.1 Procyon lotor
ACTGCTTCCCCCTCTCAATCTGCCTGCCTCTCTGCCTACTTGTGATCCCTCTCTCTCTGTCAAATAAATAAATAAAATCTTTAAAAAAATTACTTCTCTGGTTACAAGTCATTGAATCTTGGACAAATTAGTTATATTTTGTGACTTCACTTTTCTTATACTGAGGATTAAATGAATTAACAAAATAGGTAATTGCTTATAAGACTGCCAGTATGTTAGTTATCATTATTGTTTCTATCTGACTCAACAATTTTGAAACATTAACTAAGAATTGCACTTACAAACACATGTAGACACAGGTTCAATGATTTACATCTATCTAATCAAGAAGCAGTCATGTCCTATTACCAAACTAGGGTTTCTTCTTTTCTTATCCAATTCACTTTCACATGCTGCTGCAGCCAAGTTCTATTTGTGTATATGACATTTAAAATAAAAAAGGAAAAAAATCAAGCTCTTGAGAATGTCATGTTGAGGGAATGGCTATGAGTCTGGGCATCTGAAGTGTTAGTCTTTTTTGGGAGGGACAGTGTATATTTTACTCAACCATCAATACTTCACTGCTTACTATGTCCCAGGCTCTGTACTATGCTCTGGGGAGAACTAATAAAGAAAATCCACCCTCATTTAAAAAATAAGAGTTTAGATTAAATAACTGCCAAGGATCATTCTTCCACTTCTCAAATTAGAATAGTTTATGCGTATTATATCAAAGTAAAAATTTGAATACTTACAGTATGACTATAAGGGGAAATTAATCTCATTAACAAATTAATCTTATTGTAAATTAACCTATTTCTAAAAACAATTTAGTAACATACATGTATACATTTATGTATATGGGTATATACACATATATAATAACATGTAAATATATAAAAATATATATAACTGTATATATTTTCCCTGTAAAGTAAATTCCACAATTCAAGACAGTACTTCTTAAGTACTATAAGCATGTATCAATTGACAAATCTTTATCAGTTTCTATGTTGGCTCCATGAGTTTATAGTATATGACTTTAGCCTATTTCTTTAATTTCTTGTGCCTCCAGTTACTACATATAAAGCACTTGAAATACCTGAAGTATAAAAAGTGTTTTGTAAGTGTTAACTCACATATTTTTATTACACTTAAATAAATTCGGTCAATCTATTAATTTCCACCTTGTCCTGATAAAGGTTGCAACATGTAAACAAAATCATATCTTCTCATCTTTTTGATCTAAACAAAACTGATCAAGAAAGATCATGCACTAAGTTCTCACTGCTCTAGATGTCCTATCATCTAACTTAAAAGATTAGCAGAAAGGTCCCCCTTCTTGAGATAAGATTATTCTTTTTCTAGGAAGAATCAAGATTGAGTCCTAATATTCATATAAGTCCTTGCCTACTCATAACTATATTAATCTGTAGGAGTCTAGTCACATTCCTTTCTCTCACTAATTTTGCCTCAGTTTGTATCATCACTACTGATAATAAATTTAATTATTATAATTAATTATTAATTATTATAATTATATGGTGATAATCATTAATCATATAAATGATTCTTCCAACATTTTGATCATTAGTACTTGAGCTCTCTCATCCCATTGTATTTTTTCTCTAGCTTTAATTAACCTTTCTCTCCTAATGGTTATACACTGTATTTCATGATTACCACTAAATTCAACGTCTCTATAAGCTCAATTTCAACTGTCTCAGCTTCTAACCATTATCATCTATCTGTCCAGCTCACTCTTTCTGGTACCTTAACTCCAAAACAACTATCACCCTACCACTAAGGTCTGTTAATCCTCTCAACTTTTCACTATCTTTTACTTCCTTTTATATCTTCCTTTCTCCTTTTCTAACTTACAATTCATTAAAAAAAATAAACCTTTGTAAGCATTATCTTGTATGTCCATTAAATAAATTTGTTATTTCTTTATAATCATGGAAGAAAATTTCATCCTCATTTAACTCATTCTCCTCTGGTTCTTAACTTATACCCAGTTGAACATAGCTGAATAAAGCACAACCACCTTGACACATGGTTAAAATCATGACATAAATCTCAAATGAATCCCCAGTGTGGCTTGGCAACTGAATTACATTTGTCTAGTCCATCCACCCTTTTCATATCTTAGACCATTACTCATTACTTTATATATCTTTCTCAAACATCAGTCATCTATTTCCTATCCTCAATCTAAACTTCTTAGTGCCTAAGAAAATCAAAGCAATAAGAAAATATAAAGTTCCACTTCCATATCTCTAGCATCTTATCATACTTGTACTCTTTTTTCTGAATTCTATCATTCAAATTGGTCTGTTCATTGGTACCTAAAGCCAACATATTCTCTTTCCCTTCTCATTCCCTCTTTCACAATGAAACACAACCTTCTGGGAATTCTGTCATCTTTACTACATAATCACATTTTTCATAAATTATTTTCCCATCTTAAAAAATTTCCATCTCTAGAACTTATCCTTCAGTGACCCACGATCTATCTCTAATCCTTTTACCTGAACATTACTTAAATGAGTGCTCTATACCTTTGCTATTCAAGGACTGGTTCTTGAACCAACACCATTAACATTATCCACAAAAGTGTTAGAAGCGCACAATTTTGGACTCCACCCCAGACCAACTAAATCAAGATCTTTATTTTAACAAGATTCCCAGGTGATTTATATGTACATTAAAGTTTAAGAAGTATTGGTTTATACCCCTTTCCAGTTTTACCCTTTCCATTCTCAAATCTTTTGTTGCAGAACCTGGACTGGATCCTGGCTGAAAAACCAAGCCGCACTCGGAGACTAAGAAGAATTGGAGATTTATTAAACACCAGGGGGCCCAGAGGAGACCCTTCTCCAAAAGTCTGAGCCCGAGCACAAGAAGGGAGGGTAATTTATACCCTCCTACATGTGCATACTTGGTATTTTGGTGCATGGGAAACGGGGTAGGTAAGAAGAACCGGAAGGGCTTTGAGACAGGGACTCGAGTTCCCTTGCCAGTTTGGTTGGTCAGCTTAATGGACAGTTTTTTTCCTCATTACCTTTACAATTAAGATTCACTCTTAGAGCTCCACTGAGCATCTATAACCCACTGTAATAATTCTGGAGCCCTGTTGGTGTTGTGAGAAGATGAATGAGATAGGATGTGTTCTATAGTCTTCTGATTAAATCTAAGTATTTCAAGAGGGCTATGCCTCAGCTGTGACTTTCACAAGTGTTTCTCCTATATATAGCTCCCTTTAATAATTAGATAAGAATCTCAGTGACGTTAAAAATAATTCATGGTGTTGTGGAAAAATTATTTTAAATCAAGATTTATTATTTTGGGGGCGCCTGGGTGGCTCAGTTGGCTAAGCAACTGCCTTTGGCTCAGGTCATGATCCCAGAGTCCCTGGATCGAGTCCTATATCGGACTCCCAGCTCTGCGGGGAGTCTGCTTCTCCCTCTGACCTTCTCCCCTCTCATGTTCTCTCTCTCTCTCAAATAAATAAATAAATAAATTCTTTAAAAAAAGATTTATTATTTTGACTAACTACTCTTAGCTAATATATTTTAAATGCTATTTCTAAATATGCTTGTGTTTTTATTAATAATTGCTAAAGTCTATAGATAATATATGAATTACTGGGAAAAATAGCCTTTTTTGAGCTGGATCTAGTCATTTTTCATGATACAGAAAAGCCAGTTGGTCATAGACTGCTTATTATTTATCTTATTTTGAACTATTTGTAAGAAGTAATACAATGTTTTTCTTTTAGACCACACTCTCAATATTAAAATGGAGTAAATTTTCTACCTCTTAGAAAAGGTTTTTATGAGTTTATAGCTGTCTTTCTGGGTTCTTCCTTTCTCTTGCCCAATTTTGAATCTGTCTAGTGTGTTATTGGTGGAAGTGATTGTATGGCCATAATAGTGTATGGAAAACTCCTAAATGCATTGGGAAGAATATTGGTTTTGTACTTTTAAGCCTGTTTTAAAAATTTGGCTTCCCCTCTGGCTACTTGAATAACCTTGAAGAAATTGTTATTAAACCTGTAAACTTCATTGGCCTGCACTGTTAGAAAGAATAGCTTTATGTTTTGGTTGTAAGTGTAGTATCTGGTGTATAGAAGATGTTCAATAAAATACAACATACATCCCTTTTTTCCTCTTTAATGGCAGCACATGAGGCTTATTTACCTCCTAACTATTTGTATTTGGAAAAGATGGTTTTCTACCACAGGGAAGAAAACAGCTTCTATCCTGTTTGTCTACCCTGGCTTCAAAGAAGTTTGGCTGAAATTCTGTTAATTAGTATTCATCCGGTACCTAGTCCCTAAATTCAATTTTATTAAATAATTGATTTGTATCATTAGATACTAGCTCAAGAGATAAAGCAACAAAAGCACACAAAAGTTTAATACTTAAACAAAATTCTAATTTACTATAAGAAACCTAAATATTATGCCAGAACTATTGAAAAGTATACATTGATGAGAGGCAAAATCAATTATTGAGCTAACAGGGATGCCTGGGTGGCTCAGTCAGTTAAGGTTAAGTCTGCCTTGGACTCAGGCCATGATCCTGGGATCTTGGGATTGAGTCCCATATCAGGCCCTACTCTGTGGGGAGGCTGCTTCTCCTCCTCCCTCTGCCTTTCACTCTCTCTGTCTCTTATGAATAAATATATTTTTTTAAATTAGTGAGCTAACAGTCAATAAAAATGAATAGATTATGTATCTTTATGTCTCCATTTTAACTAAGAATGTGAAACTAACTTTCTAGGTGTTCTGGTTCCTTGGGCAGAGCTTGGGTAAACATTTTATGTTTTGTTTATTTTTTTAACTCTGTTGACTAGCTACCTTCTGAAACTTATTTTGTTTTCAAATAATATTTGCCAAAGTCAAAAGTGTGTCATTTTTAAGTTCATGATAATACTGAGGAAATATCAAAACCACATTTCAAATCATCACTGTCAAGTCAGTTACTCGTCCAAACAAGAAATTTACTCCATATTGTTTAAAATAATCTAATCTCCAAAGCCCCAAATAAACCACAGGCACACTATTCATTCATTTGATTATGCATACTGCAAGTATTAACTTAAGAAATTAGTTGCTGTGAACCATGCTGGTAACAATAACTTAGGTACTGAACATTGGCTTTTCTTTACAGAAAGGCCTTTTTTTTTTTAGAACTCAAATTCATTATACATTACTACAAAATTATATATTAAGTATTGTTTTTCTGTCTGTATTCCAACTGTGTTGTTTTTGTTCCTTTGCCCTGTATGTATTTATCATTCCTCTCACTTTTTGATTCCATCCAATTGGTAACCTCATAATTATCTTTAAAACCAACTTCCTCTCTCTAGCTCCACTGCTCCTGTCTTAATTCAATCTTACATTGATTTTTCCTAAGAACAATTTTAATGTCACCCTAATTAATATATTTCTTTCTTACATTTTTCTAGTAATTCTTTCACATACTATTAGAGTCATCATTATGAAATTCAAAAACTTTCATCCCTCATTTCAAATTACCTTTTGGCTGATTTTCAGTTTCAAAATGAGGCACACATTTTCAGAATCACATAACATTTTGTGTTTTACCATTTTAATATTACATAGTTTAAGGTCCAGTTCAGATATCATTTCCAAATATGAGCCTTCTCTGATTCCAAGGAAGATTTTTTCTCTTGTCATATACTATACTGAATTAGCTGACCTTGGTCACAGTACTTAATCTCTGTAACTTGTAAAATGTATGAAATAGATGTAAATACTTTTAAAAAGTGTCCAGAATTTAGTATGAACTATGTCACACAAACTTCTTTATTATTATTATTACTATTATCATTATTATTATCACCATTATCATTATTATATTTCTTTTAGCATAGTTTTGTTGGTATGTATTGTCCATTAAGCTGTAAAATTCTTAAATTCAGGAATAAGTCATCCTTTTGGTTTATAGAACCAAACACAATGCCTGAATGCAGGTGTCCAGAAATATATGAAAATGAATAAAGGAAAACTAATAATTTAACATAAACTAAGAAGACATTATGCAGGGAGAGAGTGTTCAAACAGAGCACTTCACTCTGAATGAGAGGATATAATAGTGACTCTGTGCCATACATCAGGATTTGGAGAAATTGCTAAAGGAAGCATTCCCTGGAGAGAAAAAGGGAAAAGAAAAAGGATTTTAAAAATGTTTTACAGCAATCATTACACCAGAATTTGTCATCCTCAGTAGAAAAAGGAAAAAAAGAGAGAAACATTGTACTGGTAATCTATCAGTCTATTAGTATGGGATAATAGACCTCAAAATTTATTAGTTTGAAACAATCAAAATGTACTTTTATTAATGATTCTGTAGGATGACTAGGCTCAGCTCCACAGTACTGTTCCATGTTATATTTGTTGAAGTCACTCTTATGAAGTCACCTGAAAAATGCCTGGGGCTGGAATATCCAAAAGAGCATTATTCTTAGGTCTGGCCCGGTTGGGAGTGGCTAGAATATCCAGAATCTGGCTGGTTCATTCTCTCTCTCTCTCTCACTCTATCTCTCTCTATCCCCCCCTCTCTGCCTGTCTCTCTCCTTAGCCTCCAATTATTCATTAGTCTAACCCAACCTTCTATACATGGTGCCCAGATCCCAAGAGAATGAAATCCATAAGATCTCTTAAGACTTAGGTAGAAAAATCACACAGGATAACTTCCACTGCATTTTATTGTCCAAAATAAAAGCCAAGGACCAGCCTATGTTCATAGGAAGAGAAATAGTCCCCACCTATTCATGACAGTGGCAAACTAGTACAAGGATAGTAGGTGTTGTTCGTGGCCATCATTGGAGATGATCTCCCTGTATCACCTTTTTGGTAGCAGAAAGTCACACATGCTATGATAGATATTTATATTAGGGGAGGTGAAGATGGTGACAGAAGCACTGTGAATTTCTTTCATTCAAGATGTTTTTTTTTTACATTAAATAGTTCTCAAAATTCTTCTTGAATGTAACTGCCAAGTAATTATAACATGGTCAACCATATTATATAAAATATTTTGAACATAGAAAAAATTACATGTAATAGTTGAAATATACTCTAAGATCTTTGATGTTTGGCCATGTCCTGCCCAACTATAGCTGCATAAAAAGTTTCATCCCAAACGTCCAATTATATCTGTCCTCCTAGACCACATGAATGAACGACTCCAAATTACCCAAAGGTACCCAGCACAATCCTACATGGACTGCATAAATATTTCTTAGTAGATATGAATTTTATATGTGATGCATTTAGCTAATCAATTTTTTTTTTAAAGATTTTATTTATTTGATAGTGAGAAACACAGCCAGAGAGGGAACACAAGCAGAGGGAATGGTAGCGGGAGAAGCAGGCTTCCTGCTGAGCAGAGAGCCCGATGCGGGGCTCGATCCCAGGACGCTGGGATCATGACCTGGGCTGAAGGCAGACGCTTAACGACTGAGCCACCCCGGCGCCCCTAGCTAATCAATTTTTAATTCATTTAGTTGATCAAGTACTATAGGATCCAGTTTGACACTCCTTTGGAAATGACCACATCAGGTCAGGCAAAGACCAAGAGAATGGCTGCTGTAACTAATGGAATGGTTGCTCCTGAAAAAGTAAACCCCTGAGATTTCCTTTGTCATTTTCAATGCAATGTTTATGTCCAATGCCATAATTAAAATGTGGTTGATGGATAGTTACTGAGATATATTGGAATTTGAATTGGTAAAATCTCTCAAGTTTTCCCCCTACCCATTGGTCAAATGGAATTCTCAAGATGCAAATAGATGGAATATAGAAGCACAACCTATCAATAATTATATATTCACTCAATACAACCAATCTATTCAGCCTGTTCTACAATAAAGTAGAACAGTTACAGTGAAGGAAATCCACATCCCTAGAGGAACAGGAACTAAATCAGTGGTAAGTGATCTGTGTGCAAGAAAGGTCCAGATACAGCAGTATCTGCAACGTAAAAAGAACCACAAATTTTGAGGACAAGAGAAAGGAAAATAAGGGAAGGAAAAAAAGTGAAGCAGCACAGTCTCACACAGTTTTGTCACAAAAATGTAAGCTTCTGCAGTAACATTTAAAAACATGAAAAATGTATGATGATAAGGCACCTAAAGAAGCAAGAAAAAGCAAGCAAACAAAAACAAGGAACAGATGTTCTGTACAAAGTGCTATAAAAATTAAAAGTGATAATTATTAAACACAAGATATATAACTGATACAATCTGGATTTCCTATATAGGTTGCATTATAACCAATGTATAACAGAACATTTCCAGAAAACAGTTATAGTCTGTCCATTTCAAATAGACCTTTACTTTATTTTCCTAGGAGGCACTAGTGCTAGGCTTTCATTTGATCATAAACACATTTTGAAAGGTTGAAACACTTATTGTTACTATTTTGTCATCACTATCATCTGCTAAGCACCAGTGACTTTCAATGTTTCTTCCACACCCCTTTCTAATACTCTATCTAAAGTATTAAAGTTTTCTGAAATTCAAGCTATATCAATTGAACAAGTCATTTTTCTTTCTGTTCTTTCATTTCAAACAGAGTATGAAATTGTAAGAATATAAAGACTTTAGAATAAAAGAGAAATGGTTATTTCTTAACTTAAGAAATAATGGTTATTTCTTAAATTTCTTAACATTTACTGGTATTTAATTTCTTACTCTCATACTGTGATGTCCTGATTTAGAGTCTTAGGTACAAAAAAAAAATCTCAATCTCTACCTTCACCCAGTGATCCAAAGAATATAATTAGGTCTTTTATATGCTCAAATTAGAGAAAATGCAGGCCCTTCTGTCCTCTTTATTTGGCAAATATTGTTCTCGTGTTTATACAAATTACAAATGTCATTTAATCTGTTCATATTTGAACTATGATTTAGAATAGTCACTTCCTGAAAATTTGCAAGTTTGTAACTACTACCAGAAGCAGGTGGTTCAGAGTAATATTTTGCATTGGTGGTATAGTCACAAAGCTGGAGGCATCCAGAATATTGACTATCTAGAGAAATTTCCCTTAAATGCTGCTATTGTCATTCTCTAGTCAAGTAAAGATCACCCTGGGTGTTCCTGCCCCAGGCCCAGCACTGATTTCTTCTGTTATAACACAGAAGTGGGAACTTAGCTCTGCCTTTTGAGGTTGGTAGACATCTCAACTACCAACAAACTCCCCCATGCCGCTAGAGCTCTTAGCAAAGTCAGTAATTGCTGAAACTAGGATGTTTGTATAAGATTTTCTGTTTAACAATATAATGGTTGTGAGCAATGAATAAGTTGCCATCACTAAAATCGTGTCCTACAGAAACCTCATTATACCTCAACATAAAACTGTTGCATAATAAAATCTGTTTAAACTTTTAAAAGTTTTAACTTTTTGTCCTCACTGACTCAGTTATTTTCCCAAAGCACATTCTTACTCAGAGAAGGGCTGGTCAGGCAAAGATCTGAGGTCTACTTAATTTCTGCAGTGAATTTATCCAGTGGTCATTTGATTTCATATGTTTCCCTCCATTGCCTTTGGCTTTACTGACAGATTTCCGAAACTAAATTTCAGGAACCAATGATTACATACCAAGAACATTCCTGCTCATATATTCCCTGTGTGCTTCATGGAAGCTTGATTCTTTCTGCTCCAAAAAGTTCAAAAATTTGTATTCCTAAAGTTTTCTTCAAATTTTCACTTCATCAACAATACTTCTACATTAGCATCATTGAGTTTTCCAACATCATTTTCATCAGCAGCAGCTAAGGAAGCAACTGTCAATTATCCTTACAATAGTGAACAGGGCAGATCTGTTTATGATCTCTTCAACTCTAACAGTCATACTTTGTTCATACAATATATTTTGTTCAATATGTTAATAGCCTTAAATTCATCAAAGATTGGGCTTCCTAGTATAAAATCAATGTTTTCTAATTAAAGGATATTTTTAGAATAAAAATGAAGTAAATAGCAATGCTTATTTAAAAATTTTTTTCACTCTTTATACATCTTTCTTTCATTTAACATTCACTTTTAATTCACATTTTCAATACTATTAACTTTCTAATTGCCTTATATATATGGTGGCTTATTCTTCATAATAATGATTCAATAAGTCATATTGATACATTAACAATGATACTATGCCAATAAATAAGATAAATCCTTTTTTCTCATGTAGCAGAGTAACATAAGGCTCTCTTGTATGTTTTAAGACAACCAAATTGCAATACATGTAAAGGGGAAAAACATTTTATAAGCCCTCTATAAATTTTAGAAATAATACTAGTAATTATTATTCAAAATTTTATGTGTTCCCTTGCTAGTCTTGTGTGATTTCTAGAACAAAATGGTTTTCTCCCAAATATGTCATCAGTGAGTAATCATTTTGAACGATATATTGTCATACACAATTTAACTACTTAAAAGCATAAAGAATAAACATTTATGGTTCCTAGCTTTTATTTTGCTCCTTATCTTTAATGGCTTTAGAAAATCAAATGCATTCAAAGTAGATTAAAATAACCTTTTAGAAATAATTCTTATGTAAGTTCTTTCTTCTCTTAACAATATGTTTATAAAACAGCATTATCTGTTCTGTTTCACATTCCAAACTCTAAAAGATTTTAGGGAAGCCATCTACAAATGCTAATATGGCAGGAAATTAGAATAGTTTCCTCTCTCTATATATTTTAGCACATTTCGTGTATTTTAAAAGTTATAGTCTTGCTATAAATACACTTTGTATATACCACAAAATTAGTTCTTTTGTGAGCATGGTCTTTGAAAAAGATTCATCTTACTATGTAAAAGAGATTTTTCATTTTCAAGTGAGTCCCTCTATTTTCAAGATTAGCACATGGATTTTGTAAAACACAGTAACATCGGTGCTATAGTGTACTTGGTTACATATTTAAAAACCAAAAGAGATGCACTGTATAATCAGCTAAGTATGTATTCCAGCTATTATAAAAGCAGAAGGAAAATGAAAAGTTTTATGATTTTCCCATCAATGTGTAATTTAATTATTCATTTTGAACATGGATCAATAAGCAGTGCCATTTTCCAGGGTCATATTGTGTTTCAAAGAAGAAAAAATGTTCTATTTTATTTCTGAATGACACTTAAGGATCTAGCACTCCATTTCATAGAGCTCAACCATGCACAATAGCAGGAAACAATAACAAGGCTACTTCTCACCAAAGTACCTAATGTTTAAGTTTTATGGAATAATAGTATATTTAGCTCCCATTTCATAACAGAGGTTCTTGAAAAGTCAATATGAATTTGAACATTTGGAGAGAGGAAAGGAGGAGGGCAAAATACAAGATTTTGTTGGAAATTTTTATGTGATTTTTTTTGCTAACACCAATTTAGAAAGTACTATAACGTGGTGTATGAAGTTTCTTTCAATAATAAAGAAGTAAAATCATACCTATTGTTCAACATTTAAGTTCTCCATCCCTTCAAAGAATATCAAAGTTATTTTTTTGTCTGTTTATTTTTCTTTGTTTTATAGTTTACAGGCATAAAGATTATGTAAGAGTATGGGGTGCCTGGGTGGCTCAGTGGGTTAAAGCCTCTGCCTTCGGCTCAGGTCATGATCTCAGGGTCCTGGGATCGAGCCCCCCATCGGGCTCTCTGCTCAGCGGGGAGCCTGCTTCCCCCTCTCTCTGCCTGCCTCTCTGCCTACTTATGATCTCTCTCGTTCTCTCTCTGTCAAATAAATAAATAAAATATTAAAAAAAAAGATTATGTAAGAGCAAATCATGCTACCTTGCTGGTTTAAAATAATATTTTTGTATTTTATGTAAATATTTGTTTCCAGAATAACACAAAATAGAAAAAGACATTATGAGTAAAATGTCACTCTCTGTTTAGGAGCTCTTCAAAATCCATGTGCTATCACATAAGATTCAGTTTAAGACCTCTGTTTTAGAGCTTTGCCATATATTCTTTTTCAAACCAAGATCTCTGAAAAAAGGACCTGCCTTCCCCGGTCAACTTTATGTAGAACCTCAATTTGGCCTAAAATAGACAATTATAGCCTTGGGATTAGAAAAAAAATGTCAATTCATCCAAACCCAGTGTTTTTTCATTAAAAATTTTATTGGTAGTTTTATTATATTTTAATACCAAAGTTGGAGAAACAGCACAAAAAAAGCCAACGTGAAAACAAACGTTGCAAGAAACAACTCAGAAAAATTACAGGAAGAAATTGATTTAAATCAAAAAATGATGAACAAAAATTTGTTGCCATGAATATGAAATTTGCTATTTAAAGAATAACCACTTTAAAGTTGAATTTCTAAAACTTATTTCCTGAAACCTTATATTGATATTTCATTGTCATGATCCTACATTTGTATTTAAAAGGCTTGCAAAAATTGAAACCAAAAGAATTCTCCTCTGCTCCTTATTTTTGCATTGCAATCATATACACAGGTATAGGACTCCATGAGATTTATTTATTTTTTTTAATGGAATGTTAAAACTTCCAATAAAAAAGACATAGCTACTATAATTATTTGACAGTAAATACTTCCTTTCTGACCATGCTCTATGCCCTCTAGTTGCAGGAACCCAAGCAAACCTATGACTTTTTCAGTGAATAGAGCCTCTAGGCATACCCAAAATAACAATGTGAATTCAACTACAAAGATTTTGATCAACTTCCATTGTTCCCTGACCTAGGAAATGGCTCCTTCTTCATCACAAGCAAGTTTTTGCTTATGCTTAGGATAATCTTGAACATGATATAAATGGCTTGCAAGGAATGTGTGGATTTGTTCTGTTGTAATTAAGACTATATTTGACTTCTAATCTCAGAAACCAAAATAACAGTGTCTTTTAAAATTTAGAAATGTATTTAATTCTCATATTCATGCGCATACTTTAGTATCTCTATGTAAAATTCCATCCAGTCAGGTATCTAGGCTCCTTCTGATTTGTTTCTCCATAGTGCATGTCCTCTTTGTCCACCTACTTCAAAAAAGCTCTTCCAGTTCTAGCTATTACATCAACATTCCAGACAAAAAGGAAGAAGAAATAAGAAAGACAAGGACACAACTTTATAGACACATTACAGAAATAGCACACATTACCTCTGTTTTAATTCCACTGACTTGAACAGAGCTGTGTCTAGGCATAATGCCAAGAGATGTAGCCTTTACACAGCTAAGTACCAAGATGAAAATAGAGGATCCTACCATAGGTATTCTTCTCTAATTATTTTTCAATTGAAGAAAGCTCATCTTCTGCAAAATTCCTCTTAAAAAAAGAGAGATTCCTTGCCAAAAGGGGCAAGTCAAGACCAAGGTGGCAAGACCCCACACCTGACGTGTAGATGATGGTTATCAACTAGAGAATTATAACACAAAAATTCTGCAAGCAGGGAAAGACAGAAGAGACAGCTCCACAGCTTCAGGAGTTCTAAACTAATTCAGAGATTGGAGAATTCATGCCTTAAGGGCATTGTTGAAAACCCTGGAAATCACAGAGGTGAGAAATTAAAGGGAAGTAGGTAGTTCCAAGGTATTTTAGCAATAAGAAAAGTGGTAGAACAAATAAAAGTTTAATAGAACAACCAGGGGGGCGCCTGGGTGGTTCAGTGGGTTAAAGCCTCTGCCTTTGACTCAGGTCATGATCGCAGAATCCTGAGATCGATCCCCGCATTGGGGTCTCTGCTTAGCAGGGAGCCTGCTTCCCCCTCTCTCTGCCTGCCTCTCTGCTTACTTGTGATCTCTCTGTGTCAAATAAATAAATAATTAATCTTAAAAAAAAAAAAAAGAACAATCAGGGAAAAGAATCTGAGAGTCTTTTTGGGGTTAAAAGAAAGCCTGAAATTGTTAATACTATCTCTGAAAAAGGACCTAACTTTAATTAGATCAGACTGTAGAGTATGATAGTGTGATTTATCATAAGAAATATGTATTTGGTCTTTGTCCTCTTTTCTGACACAAAGCTTTTAAAACCTCATAATTTCCTAAATTGTGAGAGTGAAAAGGAATCTCTTGTTAATGAGATTAATGAGATTACCTTTGGAGAGCTCCTAAGGATAGGGGCTGGTTGCTAATGGAGCAATTAGAAGGTTAGAATTTCATTCTCACCCTGGGACCTACAAGGAGAGGAAAAGGG
>JAQQSY010001732.1:0-14161 GCA_028646535.1 Procyon lotor
GCCGGCCCCTCCCCCCGGGGTCTCTCTTCCCGTCGCTTTAAATTCACCTTTTCCAGAAGTCCTACCTCCTGAAAGTGGTCGATTTTCTGCTCCTAGAATTGCTGTTCTTATTCTCTTCTCTCTGCTGTTGCGTTTGCCCACCCTTTTCTATTAATTCTTATTGTCAATCTCAGTTTCCCCATGACCACATACTATCCAGTATGTGTCTTTGTGTAAGAATATTTTATAAAAGTCTGGGTTTTCTGGCAGCCACAAATAGCTACCACCAATGCTATGGGAACAATTTTATAGAAACCACATGGCTAATTAACAGGATGCTCATAAACAGGAGAGTACTAAAACACTAAAATAGTACATTGGCTACTAATCTAAGAAACATTGGGCTGGAGTGGGAGAAAGAATACATTTCTTACATAGTATCTGTTCCTCTCATTGCATTATCTCAGAGTTTATCACTTCGATTTTGGAAACATTAAAAAAAATCTCTGGATGGGGTGCCTGGGTGGCTCAGTCAGTTAATCATCTGCCTTTGGATAGGGTCATGATTCCAGGGTCCTGAGATAGAGCCCCACATCGGGCTCTGTGCTCAGCAGGGAGTCTGCTTCTTCTTCTCCCTCTGCCCCTTCCCCTGATTATGCTCTCTCTCATGCATGCTCTCTCTTCTTTCTCTCAGATAAATAAATAAAATCTTTATTTTTTTTTTTAAATAAAAATCTCTGGCTATTATGAAGCTACCCACTACTGTTTTCTGGCACTCATCTATGGGAGAGATTAATATGGCCCTCTAGTGGCTAACCTTCAAAAGATCTATAAACCCCGGAAGCTGTGAGTAAAATTGTGCATGTTTTTGTGTGGGAAGAAGTTTTCAGGGCTAGGGTTTCTTAGCTTTTCAATGTGATCTTCCCCCAAAATACTGCTCTGAGAAAGGTTGTGAAACCTAATGAGAGAATATTTCTTAGGTGGTGTTTGAAACCCCAAACTAGCAATTCAAATTTCTTCTGTTGACACTATTACTACTTATATTTGCTGGAATAAATTTTGGAGTCATATTAAACATGGGAATCTGTGGTATAATATACTTCATTGCAGTAGAATTTCACTTCTGGTATTTTAGTCACTGTGTACAACTAGGAAAAAATATCAATAAACCAGCATTGTGTTTAAAATACCACAGAAAAATGTAACTCCTGGAATGAACAATGGGTCCAATGGACTACTGTTCTCTTGGATTGGAGTCTTCTTTCTTCCATGATTTTCACACATGCTTTTGGGCTCGATCCTAGAACCCACTAAAGGACACTTGAAGAAAAGGTCAACTCAAGACATTTGCAAAGATTAAGGAAGCTCAGAATTTGTTTACATGGCATTATTTGTACCATACTGTATATTCGCTGTCATGAAAGCTGAATAGAGTTGAATTAATCCTCACAAAGCAAATTAAGACAATATTGTGCTGGGTCACGTTTGTGGATTATCAGATTTCCATTTATCAATCTTGAGCTATTGAACTGCAAATACTCAAAACCTAATTTGATACTCTACATAAAATTGTGAGAGACCAAATGCATTTATTCTCATTTGTCAGAATTTCATTCTTAACAACAACAAAAAGAGAAATCGAAATTGTTATATGATAAATGCTTATAACTGCATATTACTAGATAACTTTCTTTTTAGGTATAATCCTTCTTGGCTAATTCACATGTAAAGAAGCACTGAGGGCAAAATACCCACAGCTTAGTGGGCCAGGGAAGGACTGTATTCAGTTTTCCCTGGAACACAGCATGACTGTCATCACTTTTATCTCAGGAGGCTGGAACACTCGGTTTACACATTGACTACAGCCACTGTTCCAGAGGGAGAATCAAATCCATTGTAGTAGGTTACAATGGAAGCTCAGATCATAGAACTACCTTCCAGTGAAACTGAACAGGCTGTCAGCAACCAGGATCAAGCATCCACTGTGTGTAGATCATTAGGGCAAAAGAATAATATAGATAGGTCCACTTTTGAGGGTATGATCATTATCATTGACAACTGACTCAAACTTCACATGGGTGAGAGCAGGCTATAAGATTTAAATCATCCTTTCTCTTCTAGTCTAGGGTCAACACTTGTTATTTTATTCCTTCAACTCAAACCCTATCCTGAGTTTCCCAAGCCTGCTTATTTGAACATCATTACTTCTCCCACATTAGAAATAACAGCAATCTAATAAAATGAGTGTTATTTTCTCACATGAAGGAAGACAGAATACCCGTCATTTGGGCTCTGAATGGAGTGTGGGCCCCGAGAAGTAGAAAGGGACTAGGAAGACAACTCATAAATTCGTGCAAGGCATTGTGGTGGAGCTCATTGGGATGCACCTGCCTTTTCACTTTTCTACCCCATTTGCATGTAATTGCCTCTCCTATCCTCCCAGAATCACCATCATCAATACTGCCTCTGAGACTGGAAAGTCAGAATGTTCTCTAATCATGTCATGGGGTTATCTCCACCTCTTCCCCATTATACACACCTTGGGCAGGGGCAAGGAAGAGGGCACTTACTTTTAATATCTTCTCTTCTTTTCAGCTGTTTCATAAGAAGCCCACAGTGAATATCATTATCAATAGGGAAAAAAGCTTTTCCCTTCAGGTCAGGAACAGACAGGGATGCCCACTCTCACCACTATTATTCAACATAGTGCTAGAAGTCCTAGCCTCAACAATTAGACAACAAAAAGAAATAAGAGGCATCCAAATTGGCAAAGAAGTCAAACTCTCCCTTTTCACAGATGACATGATACTTTATGTGGAAAACTCAAAAGACTCCAGGTCCAAATTACTAGAACTCATACAGCAATTCAACAATGTGGGAGGATCAAAAATCAATGCACAGAGATCAGTTACATTTCTATATGTAACTATAGAAAGAGAAATTAAAGAATCGATTCTATTCACAATAGCAAAACAAAACAAAACAAAACAAACAAACAAAAAACCCCCATAAAATAACTAGGAATAAACCTAACCAAAGAGGTAAATGATCTATACTCCAGAAACTATAGAACACTTATGAAAGAAATTGAGGAAGAGACAAAAAGATGGAAAAATATTCCATGCTAATGGACTGGAAGAATAAACATTGTTAAACTGTCTATCCTGCCCAGAGCAATTTACACTTTCAGTGTCTTCCCTATTAAAATACCATTGGCATTTTTCAAAGAGTTGGAATAAACAATCCTAAAATTTGTATAGAACCAGAAAAGACCTCGAATCACCAAGGAAATGATGAAAAAGAAAAATAAAGCTGGGGACAACATGTTTCCTGACTTCAAGCTATATTACAAAGCTGTGATCACTAAGACAACATCGTATTGGGACAAAAACAGACACATAGATCAGTGGAACAGAATAGAGTCTCCAGAAATGGACTCTCAACTCTATGGTCAACTAATCTTTGGCAAATCAGGAAAAAATATCCAATGGAAAAAAGTCTCTTCGATAAGTGGTGCTGGGAAAATTGGACAGCTATATATAGAAGAATGAAACTGGACCATTCCCTTATACCATACACAAAGATAAACTCAAAATGGATGAAAGACCTCAACGTGAGACAGGAATCCATTAAAATTCTAGAGGCGAATATAGGCAGTAACCTCTTTGACATAGGCCACAGCAACTTCTTTCAGGACTTGTCTCCAAAAGCAAGTGATACAAAAGCAAAAATGAACTTTTGGGACTTCATCAAGATAAAAAGCTTCTTCACAGCAAAGGAAACAGTCAACAAAACTAAGAAGCAGCCCATGGAATGGGAGAAGATATTTGCAAATGGCATTACATATAAAGGGCTGGCATCCAAGATCTATAAAGAACTTCTGAAACTCAACACTCCAAAAACAAATAACCCAGTCAAAAAATGAGCAGAAGACATGAACAAACACTTCTCCAAAGAAGACATACAAATGGCTAACAAACACATGACAAAATGTTCAACATCACTAGCTATCAGGGAAATACAAATCAAAATGATAATGAGATACCACCTGACACCAGTCAGAATAGCTAAAATTAACAAGTCAGGAAAGGACAGATATTGGCAAGGATATGGAGAAAGGGGAACCCTCTTACACTGTTGGTGGGAATGCAAGCTGGTACAGTCACTCTGGAAAACAGTATGGAGGTTCCTCAAGAAGGTAAAAATGGAGCTACCCTATGACCTAGCAATTGCACTACTAGGTATGTACCCTAAAGTTACAGATGTAGTGAAAAGAAGGGACACCTGCACCCCAATGTTCCTAGCAGTAATGTCCACAACAGCCTAACTGTGGAAGGACCCAAGATGTCCTTCAACAGAGGAATGGATAAAGAAGATGTGGTTCATATAGACAAAGGAATATTACTCAGTCATCAGCAAGGTTGAATACCCACCATTTGCATTGACATGGATTGAACTGGAGGGGATTATGTTAAGTGAAGTAAGTCAAGCAGAGAAAGACAATTATCATATTGTTTCACTCATACATGGAACATAACCAATAGCATGGAAGACTATAGGGGAAGGGAGGGAAATCTGAAGGGGAAGAAATCAGAAAGGGAGATGAACCGTGAGAGACTATGGATGCTGGGAAACAAACTGAAGTTTTCAGAGGGGAGAGGGGGAGGGGGTAACAGGGTAATGGGTATTAAAGAGGGCACAAGTTGTGATGAGCACTGGGTATTATATGTAACTAATGAATCATTGAACACTACATCAAAAACTAATGATGTACTATACAGTGGCCAACTTAACATAATAAAAAAAAAAGAAAGAAAATGCTAGGAAATGCCATGATTTGCAAAGTTCTCTGAAGAGTTAAGTTAGGCTAGACTGAAAAGGAAAAAAGTATAGTGGCCTAAGTTTACCTAAAATATTCAACTAAATATGCAATTATATTCTATTTTATGTTAATTATTTCTCTTGTATGAACAAACATGATATGAACAAATAGTTTCCTATAAAATCTGAAGCATGTTAAGAAGAAAGTGAGTGCACAGTTAACAGTATAATACAATAATGTTAACTGGCCTGAAGACCAGATCCTTAACCATTGCTAACTCAGAAGAAAATGTTACAGTATTGTTTCAATGTCTTTATGATTTCATTTTCCTCATATACTAAAAGCAGTCGTCTTTTCTCATTCTTTCATAAGGATGCTATGAATACATGTCTAATTTCATTGCATACAGTGTCATTATTACGAAAACTTTACCTTCAAAAAAATAAAAGGAAAAGGGGTGATGGTCCCCTTCTTTAAAGTATCTTTCATTTATTCAGTAAACATTTATTGAGTGCCTACCATGCAGGCACTTCACATAACAATACCACATAACTTGCCCAACTTCAAGGAGCTTGCAATTGCTAAGGGGGGAAGACATGAAAAAATTAATACAAACTAGTATGGAGTAGTTTCCCTGAGAGTGGTACAAAATGGTTTCAAAATTCAAAAGGGAGTTACATCTTCTCTGTTGAGGTAATTACAATGAAAACAGCTACCTTTTACTGAGTGATGACAATATGCCAGACATGGGTAAGTTTTTATGCATTAGTTTATTTCCTCCTCACAAGAATAACAGTACCTACTTCACAGAGCTGTTGCCACCTTCCAGGTTAGGAAACTGAGGCTCTGAGAGGTTATGCCCAAGTCACAAAACACACGAGATAACTCATCCACATTAGAGCTATGGAGTATTAGAGCTATGACTTAAGCATGGCATATATGACTCCAAAGCTTGTAGATGATGAGATATCATGTGGGCTGCATCCTAAAGGATGGGAAGGTTATTGTCAGGTGGGGATAAGAAGATGCTTCTATAAACAAAGAAAAGTTTGAGTAAAACCATAGAGAGAAGAAAAGGCAAGATGTATTCTAAAATGCATAAAAAGGGTTTTTTTACTAAATTCCACAGGGGATTGATGGGACAGATAAGGCCTGGGGCAGATTGTAGTAGACCTATTTTCAGTTGACAACTGGGTACTACCAAAACTTCTGAGCAGGGAGATAAAGTGATTAACAGCAGTGGTTTAGGCAGATTCATCTGGAGAGGTAACAGGATGCGCTGAGGTGGACAGAAGCTGGAAGCAAGAAGATCAGTTAGTAAACTCTAAAGCATACAAAGAGACAATTGAGGGTATGAACTGATGACTACTGAACGGAGGAAATATACACACTATCAAATAACAGTCAACAGATTTGGTGAAAATCAGGAAGAGGAGCTGGTTTGGGGGGAAATGATGATGTTTTCTAATAGGGTTGGATTGGAGCTATCCAGTAGAACTAAGAAATTCAAAGTGGCAAATAGATTTCTACTGGCCCTTTCACTTGGCTGTTGTGAATTTTCTTCACACATGTAAGTGAGACGTCACAGCCAATTTCCCTCAGAGCTTTTTGACCAAAGTAGCCATATTTCAGAAGGTGATATCTAAGTGGGAAGTGGGTCACCTTCCCATAAATCCACATTCAGTCAGTTTACCGTATAGCCATTTCAAGAAATGCCCCTAAGTAAGAATTTTAAAAAGGGATGCCTACCTCACACAAACATTCCCTTTTTAAGCCTGGTAACAATAAGTCATAATTTATTTCCAACTTTTTCTTTGTCAGGACATAATGTAATATTGGCTAGTGGTCATCTTTGCAGCAGTACCTTTCTGAATGGAGTTATATGGTTTCCTTGGCATTATGGCTGTTACTGAACATTCTTCAATATCATCTAAAACATCAAATAATAACAAAATGCCCTAATAGAATTTGTATAGTACATTTTAGTTCACAAAGAATATCCACATGTATATTATCTCATTTGATTTTCACAGCAGCCCTACTGAGGCATACATTATTATGCTTATTTTATCAATGTAGAAATTGGGATTCAGAAAGTTTTATAATTCGCCCAAGGTCACAAAGTTTAATAAATTACAGAGCAAGGATTTGAACCCAAGTTCTCTGATCTACTGTTCTTCTTTCTATGCCACAAATCATCCTTCATATGTAACAAACATAATTACTTTTTATCAAAAGAATGACTTTTAAGCACCACCACAATTCCTGGAAGCTACTGCAAAATCAATAGAGCTCCTCAATGAAGTTAACTACAATGGTCCACATGAACTATACTTAGCGTATCATTAAAATAAAGGATTCTGAACAGACATTAGGAATCACTAATTACTAGCAATTTATTATTAATTTTTTCATAACTCAATATTAATGTTAGCTGCTATTTATTCATTCATCCATTGGACAAACATTGAGTGAGCACCTACAAGGTCCATGCATTGTGCTAGTTGCTGGGGATAATATGGTGTCTGTTATTAGGTAGAGGGAACACTGAATTAGAAGTCAGAAACTATGACTTCTAATCTGGTTCAGTCACTAATTATTTATGTTGCCTTAGGTAATACATAAACTGTCTTCTGAGCCTCATTTATTTACATGGCTATGTATAATTCAAATAAGAAAATGTGTATGAAATAATTCTGAAAACTCTAACACTTGGAAAAATGTGAGATTAGATAAAGAAAAAGAGGACCACAAACTTACAGACTAAGACAAATAGGGAGGAGGTGGCCAGTCTAATTAATTAGTAATTTAAACAATACAATTTTTAAAAATAACATATCTCATGAGGCACCTGGCTGGCTCAGTCAATAAAGCATCTGACTCTTGATCTCAGGGTTGTGAGTTCAAGCCCCATATTGTGCATGGAACCTATTTTTAAAAAAATAAATAAAACCACATATCTCATTATTGCTGAGTACACACAGTAACAATAATAGTGTCTGCTTACTCTCGAATACTGGCTACACACACACACACACACACACACACACAGTGAATTAAGTCAGAGAAGAAATATCCAATTTCCTACTAGTGCTTTGAAAATAACGTTTTAATTGAATGACTCCAATAGCTGCTTTTTTTCTAACTAATCTGTGCAGAAATAGACATTGAAAAAATTCATAATTGTCTTACCAGACTGCTTTAATGAATTTTTGGACATTTTGAAAGAACATTAATTCTTTATTTCTAAATAATCTCAAATTTAGTTCCTCTTCCTCAACTCTACTGCAAAATGCTTTAATTTAAGTCAATGTCACCTCTAGCCTATGATACCACAACATCATGGGCTTTGGAGTCAGAACTGAGTACTGGCTCTGCCACATACTAGTTATGTGACCACTGATGAGTTATCTAACTTCTCTGAACTTAAATTTCCTCCTCTTTCAAATGGGAGCATAACAATAACAAATACTTTGTGGGATTGCTGAATAATTAAAATGGGAAAATATATACAAAGTACAGAAGAATGTGATGTCCAGCACATAGAAAACACTTTTTAGATATTGAGATACATGGGTATATAAAAATAAGAGCAGAGGTGACTTCAGAATTTCTATTTTGCAGGGGGATGGGGAAAGTAATCTGGTTAGGAAGGGGCTTGAAGTTGTTTGCATATCACTTTTCATTAGATTACAGACAGAAATGGCAAGCAGGGGAAGAGCTGAAGGAGATTGTAGGGATGTTAAACATCTCCCAACCACTCCTTAATACAGCCTATGACATAAACACAAAAACACAGAAACATAATCACAAGGAGAATGCATCATTGCTCTGCTCAATAGCCTTTGTTAGTTCACCATTGTATATTGGCTGAAATTCATACTTTTTATAATAACTTACAAAGTCTTCTGTAATTTATTCACAAATTCCTATTCTAGTTTCTTCTTCTGATATTTCATCCCTTTAGTTATATTAGGGGCTATATATACCTGCATCCTAGTTACATTAGACTGCTTACTCTTCTCAAAATATGCTATGCATCTATATTGTTGATCATGTTATCCCTTCTACCTGTATCACCTATCCCCTTCTATGTGTAGCAAATTTCTATCCATCATTCAAATCCCAGATAAAAATGTCACTTTTCTGATGGATCATTCCCAACAAAAGAGTACTATAAATTACTGATTAAAGTGGTAAATTAAATCATCAAAAAACAATATATATTTGGGATATTCAGTTTAGTAAGGTAGGATCACATTAATCTAATTTCTTTTTTTTTAAGTTTTTATATTTAAGTTATCTCTACACCCAATATATGGGGCTTGAACTCATGCCCCAAGATCAAGAGTTGCACACTCCTCTGACTGAGTCAGCCAGGAACCCCTAATCTAATTTAATTGGGAAAGTTATCTCCCCAAAAATGATCATGTTAACTAGTTTCACATTTCAAATGAGTAAGTTTCAGTTGTCTGGAAATTCATTTATATGTAACACCCATTGTCTAATTATTGAAAATAAATGTGGCATTAATATACCTCCCTTTCCTAATATTCAACTAGAAAACACACAGTATATATAATATATATATATGTATGTATATATATAATAGTAACATTATATATAATTAACATATATATAATGTGCAAATTCCAGAAATATATAATATTCAAGTACTTCATTCATTCATCCAACACACAAATGTTGGGCACTCATACAAATGGGTACTCCTTCCATAGCTGTCACTCCCAAAGGACTTCAAAGAGTTCACATGTTTGTTTCACCTCACTTTGGAATGCCACTCTTTCTTCCAGTGTTGGAATTCTGTTCCAGCATCATGTTTCAGAGCTTCCCTAATACCTGCCTATGGGGATGTAGGTAATGGTGCCATCTAACACATTTCATAATTTCATTCAAACTCATATTGCTTTTACATTATATTTCCCTTTGCCATTCTGGCTCCTAACTTCCAGCAGCAGGCTCAAATTTTACCCAAATTGGAGCATTTTGACTTGGGGAGAGAACACTGTTCAGTGCCATTTGCCAAATAGAATGCATTACTATAGAGGGAGGGTTCTGACCCAGGGCCAAGTCCCCTGCATCCAGAACACGGGAAATTTCAAGGGCAAGAAAGCAGCCCCTGCAGAGATGTGAAAATCCTTGCTGAGCAACAAAAGTGGGAGTGGAAGAGAATCTCAGTAGAAACTGTCACCCCAAATCAAGGCTGGGCCTGAAGTATTTGTTTAGAATGAAGGAAAGAAGGAAAACAATTGTCCCCTCAGTTGCCAGATAAATGCATCTTAACCATTCCTCCTCCCAAATGTCCTCTGCACAAGTAATGCTTAGTAAGTTCTAAGTGCTAATCAAAGAGACAGCTCAAAATAAGGTTTTAAAGAAGGCAGAAGATACATGCAGGATAACAAGAGCCAAGAGATAGATAAATGATTTTAATTCGCCCAAAGATACATTATAAATAGGACCTGGAAACAGAAATGTCTATATAATGAGGGAAACAATAAGCCTACACTATGAGGAGGTGTAATTGAAGATGTAGAATAATGATGTAACCTGAAGTAAAGAAAAAAGGGTATCAAACTGTGAATTTTCAGGAACCATTCAGGCTTCCTGATGTCAAATAAGTTCAGGATATTTTTAGTGCAGGGGTAAAGAGGCAAGAAATCAAGTCAGCAGAAAAGAAAAATTTAATGGGGTGATGTGGGGTAGGCAGGAAATAGAGTGAAGAGTGAACAAAAACAGAACAGAAGCTTCTTCAATATGGGGAAAGTGTGATATCAGTCTATATAGTGGCCCTTATTCCTTTCAGTATCTGTTCATACTGAACAGGTATACCTAATAAATAGTTACCTCCCATCCTTTCCACTCCTGCAGGTCCTCACAGCTGCATACCACCTCTAATTTCTCAGGGTTCCCACTAATTGTCCCACCAAGGTTGGCCCTATCCTATCAGACCAAACTCCAAGTTTTCCTCTCAGTTAACAACATATTCCTTCCCAGAGAGCTTTTTAGGGGTCTGGGAGTAATCTGTTTTTCTCAGAACTTTAGTTTCATAGAGTGCTTCAGAAGAGTGAGTGAGCTCAGCATCCCCTGCTTCAACTAAAAGTTCTACTTTTGTCCATTTCATATAGTGAGGTACAGAATATTTTTCTTTGAAAGGTTGTCACAGTTAATATAGATCTGAAAACTACTGTGACACACAATGAGTCACTCCTACTAGAAACTACCCCTTGAATGAAGCACCTGACTAGCTGGCTAGCCTCTTGACCAGGACTCAGGAAAGATGATAGCTTTTGTCAGAAAGGTCTTTCAGGGCCTTTCCCAACACATTCTATATGCAGCTGTAAAAAATTCACACTAGCTTCATATACAGGATTCCCAAGATTAGATTTGGTTGGTGGGTCATGGTTTTAAAAACAAAACAAAAACATTATTCAAGGCCCTCATAAGGATGGATTGGCTAAAGACCTTCACACAAAATTTTGTCAGGAGCTCCCTCCAGGACTGCCAGACATTCCAATATAATTTATTGTCTTCTCTTATGTATTTCTCTGAGGTTGTACATTCCTACTTTTACCACAGCTTCTTATAGTCCTTCTTGGGTATTTTACAGACATGCATATGAACTTTAAATCTCTAAGGCTGCAATTTTAAGGCATCCAAACATACAGTGTATGTCTCTGAACATCTTGCCCTCTAAATCTACCTCCCCTGCTGCAAACCAGCACTTCATCACAACTGTCAAGTATTTATTGCTCCAAATTACAGGAGATCAAAATCTCTCTTTTACAGCTTTTACATTTTATTCTCTCATTGAGCTAATGTCAAAAGACTTAATTAAGGATTGGATTAAAATGATATCTATAGGGATCTTCATATTTCTTAAGTGGCATTTATTTTTATGTATGTATGTATTCACTCATTGATTCATTTATTAATGCTTATTATTTCCTTTCAAAATCCAAACTCCCTAGCATTACATTCAAGGTCCTCCATGATTCTGATCCATCAAAATTGCCAACCTTCATAACCCATTGCATCCTTCTATTAGTCTCTATTCTAAAAACCCTGGACTATTCACCAGTACTTAAACTTTTATACCTCCCTTCCTTTGTTTATGCTGTTTCTTCTAGTTATAATGCCCTTACCCACATGCTACACTTACCAAAATTATAATCATTTATCAAGGCCCAGGTCAAATGCCACCTCTTCATAAAATTTACCTGATCTCTCTACTAAGACTCAATACCTCCTTACTCTGTGCCACTATGGTATCTTTTGCTTATAGTACTACTAAACACTTGCCACACTCTACCTTCTGGGTGTGTAATCTAGATCCTGCGACCTAATAAATTGTTAAGTCCCAGAAGGTTGAAGAGAGCTCTAGCTTATTTCAGTCTACCAACTATGGCCTCACAAAAAATGCCTCTTTTAAATGCAAATCTTAAAAATATATGAATTGTACATTTGATTGTATATCTATTCTGAAGAACACTGTTGCCACCAACACTTTAATAATTTGAGAGGACTGGGCAAATCCTTTAGTTCAGCACTTGATTATAATGAGTGCACCATTGGCAGAGGCACATAAATCACTTAAGTGGAAAAGAGTTGTAATGGGACTAGACTGCATAGTGTGAAATTCTTCTTTTGTAACTTTTTTCATGGGATACCTCAACGGTTGACAGCATACATGAAGAAATTGCTTAACTTTGCATCGTAACTTTGGAAGTTCCATTTCATTAGCTGATGTAATTATTCACATATCCTTCTAGTTCAAGAAAAAAAAATTCCAACAAATTCACATCATTCACTTAAAAATTCACTTAAAGTGGACAGGAGACAAGATGGCAGAGGTGTAGGAGACACAGAGAGCACTGGGAACCAGAAGTCCAGCTAAAGAGGCAGAAAATCACTCTAAAAGCTGGCAAACACAACAGGAGAGAGAAGAGAATAAGAACAGCAATTCTAGGAGCAGAAAATCGATCACTTTCAGAAGGTAGGATGTGTGGAAAAAGTGAATTTAAAGTGAGGAGAAGACTGACCTGGGGGGGAGGGGCCAGCTCCCAGCAGCTGAAGAGCGGTGGAGCACAAAATCCAGAACTTCTAGTCTGCTCCGCTGAGGGACATCATTCTGGAGGCTAACCGAGGGTTCAGCCCTCGTGGGAACAGTGTGGTTTCAGGACCCACCGAGGGACTAGGGGAGCCCGAGGGACCAGGGGAGCCCGAGTGCGGCAGAGCTCCCAGGTGTTGGGGCGGAGAAGCTGGCCGCAGAGAAGGAGCCTCGCAATGCCGCATAGGCCTACCTTGCTATAGGAATTAAGACATATAGTTCATATAGGGCTGCCGTACTTCAAGCGGGGACCCCACGGGAGGCAACCCTGGAGACACCCCCTCCTTCCTCCTCTGGGAGGAGTGGTGCAGGATCATGCAGCAGGAATATGCTGGTTTGGGGACTCCAGACAGGGCTGCGTGCCACAGATAGAGGGGCTCCACCACGGGCTAGCTGAGCACAGAGCACCAGCCATAGGCAAGGGAGATGGGAGTGATTAACAGCTTTCCTCTGAGGGCATGTTGAGGACTGTGGTGCCCAGCACTCGGCTCCTCTGGGCCAGAGACTGGGAGGCAGCCATTTTCATTCCCGGCCTCCAGGGCAGAATGGAAAGCGATCAGGAAACAGACTCCCGAGAGCGAACCTGAGCAAAGTGCTTGGCCCATCCCCTGGCAAGGGCAGTACAATTCCGCCTCGGGCAAAGACATTTGAGAACCACGGCAACAGGCCCCTCCCCCAGAAGATCAGCGAGAATATCCAGCCAAGACCTAGTTAATCAATCAGTGAAAACTGAGGAACTCCAGAGAATCTTTCTCTATCACCCATCTACTCTTACCTTGACAAAATGACGAGGTGGGAAAAACTCACCACAAAAAAAAGTAGAGACAGCACCAATGGCTAGAGACCTAGTCAATGTGGACATTAGTAATATGTGGGAAATAGAGTTCAAAATGACAGTTATCAAGATGCTAGCAGGGCTCGAAAAAGCATATAAGATATAAGAGAATCTCTTTTGGGAGAAATAAAAGCCCTTTCTGGAGAAATAAAAGAAGTAAAATCTAACCAAGTTGAAGGTAAAAAAGCTATTAACAAGGTACAATTGAAAATGGAGGCTCTCACTGCTAGAATAAATGAGACTGAAGAAAGAATCAGCGATATAGAAGACCAAATGATGGAGAATAAAGAAGCTGAGAAAAAGAGAGACAAACAACTACTAACCACGAGAGGAGGATTCGAGAGATAAGTGATACCATAAAACGCAACAATATTAGAATAATTGGGATCCCAGAAGA
>JAQQSY010001733.1:0-14161 GCA_028646535.1 Procyon lotor
AGTGAGGCAGTCAAAGTAGCATATCTTGGTGCAAAGGATGGTCACTTCTCTGTGGAGAATTTGAGAATAGTCAAATCAACTATAAGTCACTTTGCTTTTTATTATGACCGTGAACTGGAAATTCTTTTTTTAGGAACTATAACCTCTAAATAGCATCCATGAGAAAATACTGTTCCCTGAAAAGAATAATTTTTTATTCAAATTATAAAGACCATTGCTACAGTTACTATTGAATTTTAGTGGTATATATACAATATCAAAGTAGTCTGTTAAATTTTAAAACTTAATTTTATCATCAATTTATTATTTTATATTTAATTTATTTTAATTTTTATACTTCCTGTCACATGTTACCTACTAAGAAACATTGCATCCTATGTGAAAGATAATATGGAGAATTCATAGTTATACCTAAATTCAATTTCTCACATGCACAGATTCAGCTACCTGCATTCATTTCCAGAGCACATTTGGAATTATTCCAGCTTGATTCTAATATACTTTATATCTTCAACTGCTGTAGTACTATTTCACTGAATTTAATTAATAGTTTTGGAATTTTAAAAAAATTACTTTCAAGACAGAAAGAAACTGATATGCCAATTCTATCACTCAATACCATCACTCAGATATTTTTTTTGTATTTGAAATTTAAAAGGCTAAAACAGAATTAAAGCTGTGAGATATAATATTTTTGTTCGATATACACAAATTTTAGGTTAAATGTAAACTTCTACTGAATTTGTGCCTAAACTGTGGTCATCAAAGCCAGAGGGAAGCCTGATACATTAGGCAGGTTAATGGTGTAGGTTTATACAGTTTTATGTGTAGGAAGGAATTAGTGCCTTTCTGGAAAAGAACTGATTAAAGGGGAAGAATGAGCTGAGATGTATAACTTGGGGTCAAGATAGACTGGCAAGATAATTTGGATCCAACATTATTAGTACTTATCATTTACATTATTTGTTTTATTCCAGAAGCCCACAGTTGTGTTCTATAGCAAGGATTTCACAATAGGATGTATAGACAAACTGAAACATTTATGGGATGAGCTAAAGTACTTATCTACAATTGCATGTGATGTTAAAAAAGAAAGGTAGTATGCAGGACATGTTTAGTAGTGTTGTCAGGTGCACTGATTATAATGGCAGTGGAAAGCCTGATCTTGGCATTGAACACCGGTGCCCTTGGCCTGTGTCTCTGGCCCTGGGGATCGATCTCCTCAGCCTATAGGTCTACAGCTACCGTATCTCAAATAGTATTGCTTTGTTACTAACAGAAGCCATAGATTTCATGTGAGTGAACTAGAGAGGGAAGAAAGAAAGTGTAAGTCTGATGATATGGTGTCAACTAGTTTCCTGTACTCAAGTAAGGTTCTTTCAGATAACTATTTAGGTAGAAGTTAGAAAGGGAGGAAAATACCCAGGGGGAGATAGGAATGGAGAAGACCAGATATTTGAATCCTTTTGTTTTCTTTTGTGCATTTATAGTAATAAGAAACATGTTTTCAGAAAGTTTTATCTCTTTTGAGTATTTTAATCCTGGGGTAGTTTCCTCTCCTATGTAATAACTATTGTATTCTTTAAGGCAATTAAGAGAGGTGAATTAATGCTTTAGCACTGTATTCTTGGTGAGATCCGTTACAACAAAACCATTTGTTGTATTGGCCGTTTATTGTTGTATTGGCCATTTAAATACAAGCCACTTATTGTATTGTATTTTATTGTTGTAAAAGCTATTTATCCATACCATATTTTTTCTACCAATTAATGGTTAATTTTATAATTAATGAATATGAAAGGGAACTTTAAATATTGTTCAAAGATTATAGAAATGTAACTAGTCTAAGATACTTTTTAAAATTTTTTTGGAAAGATTTTATTTATTTATTTGACAGAGAGACACAGTGAGAGAGGGAACAAATGCAGGGGGAGTGGGCGAGAGAGAAGCAGGCTTCCTGCTGAGCAGAGAGCCCGATGCGGGGATCCATCCCAGGACTCTGAGATCATGACCTGAGCCAAAGGCAGTCACTTAAGACTGAGCCACCCAGGCGCCCCACTAGTCTAACGTACTTTTAATCAAAGTGAGCTCATTAGGATTCCAGTATTTGACCCATTTTTTTTTCTCAAAGGGAAATGAAAACAGACAAGGTTAGTATCCTGTGATACTACAGGTTAAGAAAAGCAAATAAGCATAGCACTGCACCCCTGGCTTTTTAGAACAGCTGGCACTGGAGGCATCGCAGGTCTTGTGAGAAGAAGGTGGTCATGAATTGTTTAGAAGGTTAGCTTAAGAGAGTTATAACAGAAACAGTATTTTAATCTAGGAAGGGTATGCACATTCAAGCTTCAGCAAAATCAAGTTTTTTCCAAAATGCATCATAAAAATGGACCTTCCAGGGGTGCCTGAGGCTCAGTCAGTGGGGTATATCAGGCTCTTGATTTCAGCCAGGTCTCAATCTCAGGGTTGTGGGTTCAAGCTCCATGCAGGGCTCATGCTGGGCATGGAGCTTACTTAAAAAAAACGAGCCTTCCTTTTTGTTTTTAACTATACATTCTCCAAATGTATGTTTTTATTTTTTTATTCAAATATAGTTGACATACAATGCTAGTTTCATATGTATGACATAGTGATTGGACAATTCTATACATCATGCAATGCATCACAGTAAGTGTAGTTACCATTTGTCACCATACAACATTATTACAATCGTATTGACTGTATTCCCTCTACTGTACATATATTCTGGTTATTAATATATTATTGATAACGTAGTGCAGTATTCTTCTTGACCAGCTTTTGCTGAAAACTCAATTGGTATAATATATTCCTACCCTCATATTTAGGTCCCTTGTACCTTATTTTCATATTTTGATTAAAATGATATAGAATATAAGCAGGAAATATACCCCAAACTTGCATCTCAAATTCTGAGATGCAAAAAAGTTCAACCCTGACCTTATACACAAGTTTTGTTAGCTTTATCATTATCTGATTTTCCAATGCACATTCTGGTCATCTGTTTGGTACCCTCTGTCTCTCTAGGTTTGGGGCCTCTGTTAGTCAGTATAGACTAATTTATGCTGTGAAAAAAACAAATAAAAAATATCAGTGGCTCAACACTATGAAACTTCACTCTACCATGCTCCAGTTCCAGGTGCTTAGGTCCACAGAACACTCAGATCCCCAGGACGTTAGCAGCACCACTACCTTACAGACAGGTGACTACGGAATGAGCAGCTTTCTCTGGCATGTAGACATGGGAAAATAAACCTGGAGAACCATGCACAAGGTTGTTAATGCCTTACTTAGCTAGGAAGTGTCAGATCACTTTTCCTTATGTGTCATTGGCCAGAACTAGCAACATGACCCCAATCTAATTGCAAGAGAGGCTAAAAAAGTGAGAGAGGAAATGAGAAGTTTGGTGAACACCGCTGTCACAGTGCTCTTCCTTATTCTTGCCGGCAAATGAATTTTTGTCTCTCGATTTGAGAGCAGTATCTTGGAAGCTGTTCTCTCATTTCTCTCCATCCCTGTTTGGGTTTCCAAACATTTTCTGCATCTGTATTCTCTAACTCAAAGTTTTGAATGCTCTCTTGATAACCACGAATGGATGTTGGAATTCCTTATTGCCTCTTTAACAAAATGGTTATGCTCATTGAGTGTCCCCAGGCTCTTTGAAATGAGGAAAAATCTCAGAATAGGCATTAAAATAAATTTTTAAAATGTGACTCCATTCTAAAATTTTGTCAACTCCCTATTACCAACTACTGCCTCTTATCTCTATGCCCCAAAGACTCAGAAGATTTTGAAACCCTCTACCAATAGACACTAGAGAAATGAATGGTTAGAAAAAGACTGAGTTTACTCCCTTTCCCTACCTTTTTTCACTCAATTTTCCTATTCACAGAACTTCCTGCCTGTCCAGAACGTTGCTTCTCTATTTATGCAAAATTTAAAGTGCTTTGAGGAAAACGATCAATGAAATAAAGCAACATACAGGTAGAGAATTATGTAGAAAATTTGGTTTGTTCGTTGGTTGGTTTTCCTTTAAGGAAATTTGCTCCTGGGATTTGCATAATACATCACGTAATAAAAACTAAGGAAAAATATAAGATAGAGAGATGTCCTTTTAAAGCCTACATCATGGGAGATTCAAGAGTATGGGTATGCACCAAAAATAAGCTATGAGGAAAAGAATAGGAGAAAAGAACTTTATGAGTCCTAGCACCTAAACTTATCAATGAAATAATGACTCCTCGAGCATTGAGGAAAACACAGCTGGAGAGAATGGCAAGGAGTTCTACCCTGATGGAGGGCCCTCCATATGAAAAATATGATGAAAGTAGAAATAATATTCCCCACTTTTTCTATTTTTAATCATTTGGTGTTAGCCATTAAGTCTATGATTAACTGGGGATATGGTTTATGCCTCCTAAGATATTCCTTCCTTCAGAAGGTCAGACTCCTTCAACAGCCATAGCCTCTCATATGTATTTTAATTGTAAGAAAAATAGCAGAAGGCTTAGAATTTTACCTCAGGAGATGCCAAATGACCCAAGTAGTAAGAGATTAAATAAAATTCAAGAATACCCTGCCCACAGGCAAAAATGGATTTCTTCTTTTGTTTTCTGTCTCAGTATGACCAGAAACTTTTCCTTTTGATCAAGATGGAATAAGAAGAACTGGATTTACCTTGCTTAAAACAATTAAAGCAACAACAGAACAGCAAAAGAATAGAAAAAAATGAAATAATTATTTTTAAAACACTGAACATTAAACAATGAAGAAAAGGGAAATGGGAAACAAATAAGGTAAACCCTGTCATTGCCCAACTCACTGTACTGAAAGAGTTTTCTGATCACAGTGCAGGGAGTGGAAATTGAGGTGGAAATTAAGATTGAAGAGACAGAGCTGAGGGTCTGGAGAGAACAATGATGCCAGAATTCAGAAGGCAAAGTAACAGAAAGGAGAGACAATCATGGAAGGAGAATCCAAGAGACTTGCAGGGAGTTTTCCTAAAGTATTAAGCAAGCACTTAGTCAGCACATGCACATGAGGAAAATCCCTACAAGAAAATAACTATCTAATAACAAAATAGGAGAACAGTACCTGATGTTCAAACTGGGCGATGGACAGTTTCCTTTTGTACCAGCTAAACTGGAAGAAACAAATCATTAAATAATGGACTGTTGAACAGAGTATGAGGGAAGGTCTTGATTCACATGCGGTTAATAAGCCCTAAGCTGACCACTGCTCTAGACTCACATAAAAATCATAAAGGCAAGACACAAAAGTACAAACCATTTCCAAGTAACTTAACTACACCTCAGAACAGAACTTAAGAAGAATTTTAGGAATAAAAAATTATCCTAAGTTTAGGAATAAAAAATAAAATTCTCAATGTTAGGGATCCTTCAAAGATTACCAGGAATGCAAAGAAGGGGGAAAAGGCAACCCAAAATGAAGAGAAAAATCAATCAAGACTCAAAAATAATACAGATACCTGAATTATCAGAAAAAGTCATTCAAAATAGTTTTCAAAATTAGAATAAAAAGTAGAGATATGGAAGATATTTTTGAAAGACAAAATCAAACTACTGAAAGATGAAAACTATAATATTTGAGAATAAAAAAGTCTGAATAGAATAAATACCATGTCAGATATTATAAGTGAATATATTAGTGATTGTGAGGATATATCAGTAGAAACTATTCAAAACAAAGTGCAAATGGAAAAAATGTAAAGTTACTTGTAGTATAACTGCAAATATTGCTCTATATGAAACTGTAGACTTTCAGTGGGAGGGATAGGAAGGACAGAAAAAAATTGAATAAATAATAACCAGTGAATTCACAAACATGATGGAAATTATAAATGCATATATCCAAGAACTTCAATAAACTCCAAGCACAAGAAATATGAAGAAAACTATACCATCTCATGTCATAATCAATAGCAATGATGAAAATTTTAAAGCATACAGAAAAAAAGATTCTGTCTACAGAGAAAGATGTGGATGAAGGAATATTTCTCATGAGAAATAATACAAGCTAAACAACAGTGATGAAATGTCTTTAAGACACTGAAAAAGTTTAGGAAGGGGGAATAGAGTTATTTATAAAGACACAGTCTTTATGATGAGATAATGTCTAAGTGAATATAATATGGTGGTGATAAAGGATTCCATCCATTTGTCAAAGCCCATAAAACCATACACCACAGAGTAATTTTTAGTACATGCAAACAGCAACAAACAAAATAAAAATAAACCAGACTGTGACAAGTGTATCTAACTGCATCACAAATGAATCACATAATAACACTGAAGTATCTGAGGAGGAAAGTAGGTGATCTAAGTAACTTTAGAAAACAGTATTTTGACTGCACACTATAAAAAAATAGTAAAACAAAACAAAAATACTGTCTACAAACACTGTATTGTAGGGGTATCTTTCTGCACTTAAAATACAAATCTTGGTTTAAGTTAAATACTCAATAAATGATCATTTATTATCTCTGTTTATGCTTTTTCGATTCAGTGTTTCATAAAAATGGCTCTAAATCTTCCCTGATTTGAAGGCAATTTGGGGCTTGGTATGACAAAATATACTATGAGATAAGCTGTACCCAAAATTATTTTTGAAGAATCCTAGGAAGCTCCTTAACCAAAATGGAGGTGATACAGTTGGGGTACAATCTATTGAATGGTAGTTAAGGTGGAGTAGAGATGAGATCATTGAGAGGGAGGAGGCCCAGAAATTGAAAGGTTGAGCTATTGGAGGGATGACTTTAATCACAGTTTATGACATGATTTATGACAATAAAAATAAGCAAATGTAAAAACATGTATAAGTATTAATTGAATAGCTTCAATATATCTTTTTTTTTTAAGATTTTATTATTTGTTTGACAGAGATGCAGCAAGAGACAGAACACAAGCAGGGGGAGTGGGAGAGGGAGAAGCAGCCTTCCTGCTGAGCAGAGAGTCCGATGCAGGGCTTGATCCCAGGACCCTGAGATTATGACCTGAGTCGAAGGCAGACGCCCAACTGACTGAGATGCCCAACTGACTGAGCCACCCAGGAGCCCTGAAGAGCTTCAATATATCTTGTTAGTCTTGGGATTTACTTCTTGACCTCTGTTGAGAAGGAGGGGTCAAGTGTTAGTATGGTTGAGTGAAAGGAGAGACCTGAAAGTTAGTGAAGCCTAAGCAAGAGAACAAGCAACTAGAAAGATGGAAAAGAGTTGAAGTTATCCAAACTGTCTTTATTCATGTAGAAAAATGTTATAAAATGTTATGTATTTGAAGATAATCAGAATATTACTTTGAACAGTCCTTCCGTTGTCAGAATTGGATGATTCTATAGGACATAATTCTTAGGAAGAATCTCTTAGCAAAGCAAAATCTTCAAATTCTGTTGATAAAAGACTCTCTGTAGCAGAAATACTATTTATTTAAAGAGCAGAAAATCTGGCTCCAAGGAGCACAGTTAACATCCTTGGATATGGTGTTTACCTGAACAGATGCTCTGGTACTTTTATTTGAAGTAGCAAATGAGGCCACATGTATTTGTAGAATTAGCACATATAACAGATGAAAATTGGATGTTGTACCCATTTTCACTGTTATGGGGATTGTGCTGTGAGACACCCCAGATGTTACTTTTTGGCAAACAGTTGTTATTTTTTTTGTTTGGGGCTCAGAAAATTATCTTATGATTCTGGATATGAACCAAACTCACTCTCTAAGCATCTGGCCTAATTTAGTCAAGCAGATAATGTAAATGGACTTCCTTACTAACAAGGTAATGTGTAAAATGACAGTTCACTTGGTCTGGGAATCCTTCATGAATAACACTACCTTTCCCATTCCGTGTGATACACTTCACTATTAATGAATGATAGTTGTTGGCTGAACAGAAGGCTCCATGTTCAACATGGAGACAAATTTCTTAATTTATACTGTGTGTTACAACTTCCTTTGGGGTCTACTTGCTTTCATTATAGTGTGAAATTTTAATAGATGCTGAAAAGCAGACTGCTACAAATCCAGTAAAAATTGTTGGTTAGTTTTATTTTCCTTTATATATTTACAATGCTGCATCCCTTTTCATAACTTCATTTTGTATTTTTGATATTACTTATTTTTTCATTTATTCATCTAGAATCCAAACTAGGTATTGAATCTTGGCAATGGACCAGATACGTGATATCAAAATATATGTATTCCATTATTTTTCTATCTTGTTGAGACATCCAAAGTTGGTTTAATCTAGTCAAAATGTGTCAGATGTGGAAACTTTTCTTTTTGCTTCTATTAGTATCCTCGGTAGATGAGGACTCCCTCTTTTGTTGCATTGCAATGGTGGGTGCCCCCTGTGTGTATTCTGAACCAGCTTCTTTATGCAGAGGGCAAGGAGAGACTGAAGAAAGAGGCAGACCACCCCAGATTAGTAGGTGGCAGTTTTCATAAGCAAGGGAACTTGTATACCAGGCTTGCCTGGAACAGTTACAATACAAGTGCATCTCGGGCATGCCAGTCAAATATTAAAAATTTATGTATGAGACTTAACTGGATTCAGTCACATATACTTTCTAGAGGCCCTCCACCTCACATCATCATCCAGAGGCTATGTCCTTTGGGCAGCTTCTGAGAGCTAAGAAGGCAAGTGGAACACATTTCAAGGAGAGGGGAGGGAGTAAAGAGCCTGTAGTGGCCTGAGTCAGGTTCATGGACCTCCTCTTGAAGTCTTCCCCCACATCTTCATTCCAAGGACTTAGAAAGTTCTCTGGGCTATTGGATGGATGTTTCTTCATTTGGGTCAGATGGGGGGTATTTTCTCCAATCAATAACCACATGAAGAGAGCCAGAGGTTTTGATTACCTGTTTCCATAAAGAAACCACAACCAGTGCAATATTCATCATAAGGCTGCCACTTAATTAATTTCATACTAGTCTTTCTTAGCCTATCAGGATCTATTTTTGCAGAGGCCATGCAGGTAAAATGAACAAGGATATTCTGGGAACCACCACTCTGTATCCAAGCTGTTGAATGTGGTTTTAATCTCTGCCATGCCACTCCACATGTAGTGTAACTTCTCTTGGCTGAGGAGAAACCAGTTTCAGGTGTTTCCACCTATTTGTTCTTAATGTTTCTTTTTCTATAGGTCAGGGAACCAAAGTGAGGGGTCTGTTAGCTGCAAAGTATATCTATTGCAATTCCATATTCAGAACACAGATAAATAACTGCAGAATAGAGCTATAGGGGCCTGGGCTCTCAGTTGGTTAAGCTTCTGCCTTCGGCTCAAGTTGTGATCCCAGAGTCCTGGGATCGAGTCCCGTATTGGGCTCCCTGCTCAGTGTGGAGTCTTCTCTCTATCTCTTCCCCCTGATCATGATCTCTCTCTCACACTCTCTTTCTCTCAAATAAACAAGCAAAATCTTAAAAAATAGAGAAAGGAGCTACAGATTGATTGGATTCTCTGTCAGACAAATTTTGGCAACATACTTTTATTATTCATACATCACCAGTCTAATTTGGTGGTCACAGTGTTTCAAATGGTGGATGGAGTCATTTTGTACATATGCAAAAACTTTCAAAAGATGTGTATACTCTCTCTGCCCCAATATATACAGTTAGTCTGATAAATAATACCAAGTACATTTGGGAAGGATTGGGAGAATGCTAACTTGTGATGATGGTATGATAAGTTTCTTTTTTAAGAGAAGTCAAACTCTGATTTAATTCATGTGCTGTGACTCAGAACTGACCAAAAGGTGGAAATAGATAGAATTTCCCTTTACTAGTTTTTTGTTTTTTTCCTGTTTCTACAATTAAGCTTACTCTTGGTGACTAGCCACTTATTTTGTACCATGATTATTAATGGATCTTTGGTTATCATTTCACCTTTGGTCCAATGATAGCAATTATATTCACTTACCATATTAAGTAATTTAAGTGTCTTCGTTTATCCACAATTCTGCCACATTGAACTAATGAAATCTATTACAAGGTATCATCTCATTCTGGGTTATAGGACACAGCCACCAGCTTCTCAAACATGCTGCCACATTAATTTGTTTTTTATTGATTTAATAAAGGGAGTGTTCTCTGAGACTTTCCAGTATCTGGTGGATTCTTTGGTTTCAAATAAAAAACAGTTCTCACATATTCACTATGTGAGAATGAGGCTTTAGATTCCCCCCCATTTTTATTGAAGTGTAACTAACATACATTGTTAATTAGTTTCAGGTGTACAATATAATGATTCAACAATTTTATACATTACTCAGAGCTCATCACAAGTATACTCTTTATCCCCTCAGCTATTTCACCCATCCCCCCACCCACCTCTCCACTGACAACCACCAGTTAGTTCTCTGTATTTAACATTTGTATAAACAAATGTTTTATCATTTGTCTTTTTTTTGTTTCTCAGTGTGTTTAATTTCTTAAATTCCACATGTGACTGAAATCATATGGTATTTGTCTTTCTCTGTCTGACTTATTCTACTTAGCATTATAGCTTGCAGGTCCATCCATGTTGCTGCAAATAGCAGAATTTCATTCTTTTTCATGGTTGAACAATATTCCACTTTATAAATATATACGACTTTTTTATCCCTTTATCAATGGACGGACACTTGGGTTGCTGCCATATTTCAGCTATTGTAAATAATGCTGCTATAAGCATAGGGGTGCATATATCTTTTCAAATTAGTGTTTTAGTTTTCTACAGGTAAATATACAGTAGTCAAATTACTGGATCATGTAATTTTGTTTTTAATTTTTTGAGAAACTTCTATATTGATTTCCACAGTAACTGTACAAATTTGGTTTGCATTTTCCTGATGATTACTGATGCTGAGCATCTTTTCATTTGTCTGTTGGTCATCTATATACATATAATGGATAGATATAGATATAGATCTATAGATATAGAAAATATCTATTCATGTCCTGCCCAATTTTAAATTGGATTATTTGGGGTTTTTTGGTGTTGGTGTAAGTTCTTCATATGTTTTGGATATTAACCCCTTATTGGATGTATCATTTACAAATATCTTCTCCTATTCAGTAGGTTGCCTTTTGTTTTGTCAATGGTGTCCTTCCATGTGCAAAAGTTCTTTATTTTGATGTAGTCACAATAGTTTATTTTTGCTTTTGCTTCAAATGTTTAGAAGACATCTTTAAAAAATGCTACTTCTGATGTCAGAGAAATTGTTGTCTGTGTTCTCTTCTAGGATTTTTATGGTTTCAGGTCTCACATATAGGTCTTTAATCCATTTTGAGTTTATTCTTAAGTATGGTGTAAGAAAATGTTCTAGCTTCATTCTTTTGCATGTGGCTGTCCAGTTTTCCCAACACCATTTACAGATGGCTTCATTGCATATTCTTGACTCCTCTGTCATAGGTTAATTAATCATATAAGTGTGGGTTCATTTCTCAGTTTTCTATTTTATTCCATTGATCTATCTGTCTGTTTTTGTGACAGTACTAGACTGTTTTGATTACTACAGCTTTGTAGTATGTCTTGAAATATGGGCTTGTGATACCTCCAGTTTTGTTCCCACTTTCAAGATTGCTTTGGCATCTTTTGTCCATACACATTTTAGTATTATCTGTTCTAATTCTGCGATAAAGATAAATGCTGCTAGTATTTTGGTAAGCATTGCATTAAATCTGTAGATTGCTTTGGGTAATGTACATGTTTTAACAATATTGGTTCTTCCAATCCATGAACATGGAATGTCTTTCCATTTGTGTCATCTTCAATATATTTTTTTATCTTCAATATCTTTTATCAATATTTTAGAGTTTTCAGAGTATATGTCTTTCACCTCTTTTCAACTTTAATAATATACTAGAGGTTAGCACCACAAACAAGGCAGTACTTATTGTCATAACTGATGAGTGATACATTTCTAGAACTTCATCGTGGATGCATTCTAGACTAATTTCTTGTACCAACTCTCTTATTTTGAGTTTTACTTAAAACAGAACCATGATAAGCACTTAGGTGCAGTTTAATTATTTGGGAAGTGATTCAAAAAGTTAGAGGGAGGAAGTAGGAAGAATAATCAGGGAAGTAGTTAAAGTCTAAGTGCCTTACTGAGATAATTCCATTAGCAGTGCGGGCCTAACTTGCCACACTTCCCTGTGGGGTATTCAGCATCCCTCTCAGAGATGTCTGTCTGAAGCAAGGGAGTCTGAAATATTTTCCTCTGATAACTGGAGGAAGTGTTACTTCTTTTGGCTTCTGATCTCTACTTGTTTGTTGACTACAACATCAGGGAATGTCTGGAGGAGAAAAGGAAACACACGAATAGTCTGTACTTAGGGACCAAATTCCCAGGAAAGGATAAGTCTGAGTTTGTGTAAATGCTCCATGCATATGAATTGCTCTCATGTCTCTTGTATATGTGGCTAAAATTAAGAGCATGTCAATTTATATGAGGCTGGGCTTTTACCTAAGACTAAAGAAAAAAAAATTACCAAGACAACATAAAGAATGAGAGAAGGTATTTGCAAATGTCCTGTCAGATAAAGGGTTAGTATCTAATATCTATAAAGAACATATCAAACTCAACACCCAAAAATCAAATAATCTGGTCAAGAAATGGGCAGAAGACATGAACAGATATTTCTCCAAAGAAGACATCCAAATGGCCAACAGACACATGAAAAAATGTTCAACATCATTCAACATCAGGGAAATACAAATCAAAACCACAATGAGATACCACCTCACACCAGTCAGAATGGCTATAATTAACAACTCAGGAAACAACAAATGTTGGTGAGGATGCAGAGAAATAGGAACCCTTTTACAATGTTGGGAATGCATGCTGGTACAGCTACTCTGGAAAACAGTATGGTCATTCCTCAAGTTAAAAATAGAGCTACCCTACAACCCAGTAATTACAACCAGGTATTTACCCATAGAATACAAACATTGTAATCCAAAGGAGTATGTGAATCTCAGTGTTTATAGCAGCTATGTCCACAATAGCCAAACTATGGAAAGAGCCCAGATGTCCATTGACAGAAGAATGGATGAAGAAGATGTGGTATATATAAAAAAATAGCATATTACTTATCTATCAAAAAAGATGAAATTTTACCATTTACATCAACATGGATGGAACTGGAGAGTATTATGCTGAGCAAAATAAGTCAATCAGAGAAAGACAATCATCATACAGTTTCACTCATATGTGGAATTTAAGAAACAAATCACAGGTCCACAGGGGAAGGGAGGGAAAAATAAAATAAGATGAAATCAGAGAGGGAGACAAACCATAAAAGACCCTTAACTATAAGAAACAAACTGAGTGTTGCTGAAGGGGAGGTGGGTAGGGAGATGGGGTAACTAGGTAATGGAGATTAAGGAGGGCATGTGATGTAATGAGCACTGGGTATTACATGCAACTGATGGTTTACTGGACTCTATATCTGAAACTAATGATTCACTGTATGTTAACTAGTTGAATTTGAATAAAATAAATTACAAAAAAATAATATATGACAACTCAGAGAATACTGTATTTTTGAAGTCATTTTTTCCCCCAAATACGTTTATTTTATTTTTTCAGTGTTACAAGATTAATTGTTCATGCGCCACACTCAGTGCTCCATGCAATACATGCCCTTTTCAATACCCACCACCAGGCTCGCCCAGCCCACCACCCCTCCCCTCCAAGACCCTCAGTTTGTTGCTCAGAGTCCACAGTCTCTCATGGAAGACTTTTTGAAGCATATTTTATAGGTTGAGCTTTATCCAGCGAAGATAGGACTGGGGAAATTTCAGCAAAGGGACTGTTACTGAGGATTAATTATATTCAGTTGGAGGGCCAAGACTAACACTAAGGTGGGAGCAAGGTCAGAAAAATAGCATGTGAATATTATATATCCTTAAAAATATAAAATAACATAACTAGGAAATAGGTGAGAATAAAGGATATCATTTAAATGTGGGAATCCAAATTGTAAAGGCCAAAGTAAGGAAAGGGGAAACAGAGCATTGAAAAAGCGTAAAAATATAAAGGTAACAGGTAGAAATTTTAAATATATATTCTCTCCCTATATATAACCCTGATCTTTCTGAACCTTTTTATTAGACATGTCTAACGAATATACATCTAATCATATTGTA